>MU225787.1:227438-259437 GCA_018584345.1 Thuja plicata
CCAAATGGTGAAGGCTACAACCTTCTGAATATTTGATACACACTGTATCAACAGGATGAACTGTTGTATGTGACACTGCTTGTCTGATCAGTTCCTTTTATGCACCAATGCTTTAACCTCTTGTAAAGAAATATAACAATCTAATGTATATTCGGAATGCCTCAACATAAACATCTATATTATCAACATATGATAAATATAGCTCTGTTGTATCAACACTCTACTCTGTTTGTCAATCTCTGGCTTTCGCAACTTTTCTTATCATAAATGACCTTGTATAAATACATACTCCAATTATGAGATCATGGGACCTATTAGAAAACTCTTCATAACATCCTTGTCAACTCTACTAAGCGTGCAAGTATAATTATAACTGCGCAAGTCAATGTTGAACAGCCGTGTAGCTTTACTAAGTCGGCTTCACCAATCTAATCATAACTTTGCAATAATCTTGAATTAAGTTCAGTGCATTTAGATTAGTATCATGAATATACACATGCATATATAGAAGATATGCGCAACTTGATCAACACGTTACATAGATCGGCCTTAAACCATTAATCCTTCAAAACTGTAACTGTCATAAATAGAATTACATATCTTTACTGAAACATCATATCTGAGTCTGCGTGTATGAACATAGCATAGTAAACATGTCAAAAACATGTATATATCCATGTTGATCTTCATGTCATCATATGGATAAGTACATATAGAAGTACTAATATGTATTATATGTTGTCGTCAATGACAAACATACAACCAATCAACTGTTCAGAATCAAATCTCCAACAGATCATGCATCCATTAAATACCTAGCTAACAAACCTATAGTCACAGGGAAGTTAGCTAGGTGGATATTTCTACTATAGGAGTTTGACATTACCATCATAGATAAGCCATGCAGATCAAATGTGGTGGCCGATTTTCTCTCACGCCTGCAGAATGTTGGTGAACCTATGACCATTGATGGTAGTTTCCTTGATGACCACCTATTCTCCATTGTAGCTCAAGCCCCCTAGTATGTTGATATTGATAACTATCTAGTTTCCAAAAAGGTACCTCCACTCTTCTCCCCAAAGGAAAAGTGGTTATTAATAGAGAAAAATTTCAAATTTTCATTGATTGTTGATTGTTTGTTCTATACTGGCCCCGACCAAATATTGAGAAGGTGTATTTGAGAGGATGAAACTTATGACATCCTATGGGCTTGTCATGATGAGCCCTATGGAGGACATTTTTTTGCTAAAAGGACATCAATGAAGGTACTTAACACTGGTTACTACTGGCCATCCCTCTACAAGGATGCAGCCAATTACATAAGGAAGTGTGATTGATGTCAGAGGATGGGGTGACCTACTAAATCTAATGAAATGTCACTCTTTCCTCAAGTAGTGGTGACTCCATTTGATAAATGGGGAATCATTTTTTTTGGTCCCATCATTCCTGCATCAGATGACAATTCGTACATCCTTGTATATACTAATTATGTGATCAAGTGGGTGGAAGTTAGAGCCATGCCAGGGATAACAGAGTCACACATTTTTTGTATGAGGAGATATTCATGCACTATAGTGTACCTAGAGAGTTAGTCACTGATCAAGGAGCTCAATTTACCTCTAAATTGATTACTGCTCTGATGGATGGGTATAATATTCACCATCAAAAATCAAGCCCCTATCATCCACAGGCAAATGGTCAGGAAAAAATCACCAATAGGGAGATAGAAGCTATCCTCACCAAGATAGTTTAGTTACACAAGAAAGATTGGAGCAGGAGCAGTCACCTCCAAGAAGCAGTATGGGCCTATCAAACTACATGGAAAACAACAATAGGGTTTACTCCTTTTGAGTTGGTATATGAAAAAACAGTTGTGATTCTAATTGAGTTTGAACATAAGACTTTACATACGGCATTACAGCTCAACATTGATCTTACTAAAGCACAATGCGACATGATCCTATTGCTTAACTAGCTAGATGAGATAAGGAAATCCACCCTGTAGCACACTGAGTTGGTTTAGACACAACGAAAAAATTGGCATGATTCTCATATCCTTACCAAACAGTTTTCTCCTAGCGACTAGACTCTTTTGTATGACTCCAGCTTCTAAGAAACCCAAGGTAATCTTACAACATGTTGGCTTGGCCCTTGTGAGATTATACATGTTTATTCTAACAGGGTAGTTCATTTATCCACCATCGACCCTGTATGTTTCAAGTTATTGGTGAATGGTCATAGGCTTCACCTGTACCATAAACCTGAGACAAAGGCCAATTTCCTGTGGAAGTTTGAGATTTCTCCTACCCCAGCTGGACCTCCTACAGCTGAAGAACCTCCTGCAGCCAAAGACTTCCCTGTATCCAAAGGACCTCTTCCTACTGAGGGCATTCCTACAGCCAACCGCAGTAATAATTTGCTATGGTCGTCTCTTTGAAATTTTTCCACATGCAGTCATAATAAAATTTCCGTTTCCCATGAAAATTGCTTGTCTATAATAAAAATGTCATCCCATCAAATTTTTCATCACCTTTTTCTAACATCATCACATTCACGTCACCTCATTATTGCGCCAACTCAAATTTTTGCTATGTCCACATCATCAAATCTTATCAGATTTGGGCATTTAATGGTATAATATTCCAAGGTACGCATTACTTTATTATTTCAAAAAAAATTTGCTTCATTTAATATCATTATGATATATTGTAATTAATATAGCAATTCATCCATGATTTGGTCATACTTTTTCACACGAGTGTGGACACTTGTCACCTTTTTTGTAGGGGCAGTAAATAGGTTTTGTGTGTAATAAATGAATTATCCCATCAGCTCAAATATTTTGTCAGTTTAAAATCAGCTATCATGATTGTCATCCTTTCTCATTAATTTTTTTTCTATCAGAATTGTACTATGTCATCATGTCAAAAATGATGATTTGACAACCCCTACGTATAACATTTCGCAATCAGCCCTATTTTTTTAAACTCAAACTCCCATCTTAGATTTACAGCACTATTTCAAAAATTTCTTTTGTGTCTTGTCTGCGTTACCCAGAAAACTTGAAAGCTCAAATTCTGGGCACAGCAGTGGCATTTCAGCAAGTAGAATTAATAGTAGTAGTTGAATAAGAGGGTTTTTCAAGAGTTTTTTAGAAATTGTTGAAGTTTTCAAACAGCAGGATGGGTGGTTCTCCTATATGGCATGAACCAGCAAACCATTTGGAATTGTTACAGGACTAGGATAGTGTTCAGGTTTTTAATAGAGTTGGGTGGTTGACCTACTTTGTAAGGTTGAATGGTCATGATGAAGCCACGACACTAGAATTCTTAAGGACTTACAACAATGGTATTGCATATAAAAAAGGGTTGAGTAGAATATTTTGAAGCAAGCATTATCGATGTCTCTGGACTTACTTCCACTGGAGAAATGTTTCTGCATGGGCATGATGCATGCATAGCTAGAGTAGAATTTTCTTTACCAACAGATGCTCCAGTAGATTACAACAAATAGGGTGTTAAGCGGTTATCTCTTCCAGGAGATTATCCTCATTTGGCAGTTCATATTATTAGGTACATTACCTGTGAAGTCTTTTTTTCCTTTCTAAATGTAGTACACTTCAAATTACTGAGTCATTTATGGCATGAATTTTTGGTAAATGTCCCCAATTTTCTTTATGACCTTTTAAATTTAAGTGCTGAAGAGGTGTGGAAGGGGCGGAAGAATGCAGTAACCCACCATGGTTTAATCAAGATTTTGGTGGAGAGGTCACTGGGGGATGTCTCTCCCATGTCCTGGGATGGATTTATTGCAGTTCCTCATGTTCAGTTGCATGGAGAAGGGCCATGGACTGAAATTCACGAACAATAAGAAAATAACCCTGATAAGGATGAGGAATTTGTTGAGCAAGAAGAACCTTTTAGAAATCCTTCTCCTTCAAGAATTAATGAGGAGAATGTGGAATCTGGCCATCCAAACCTACCTTAGGGAGCAGAGAAACCAATGTTCCCACATTTTCTCAGACCCTAAAAGCTTAGCAAAAGGATAAAAAGAGTAAGGGTAAGGCCAAGATGGTAGAATATATGAGTCAAGATGTTCCTATTTCTACTGTTTCTCCTATAGCCACACATGTCAAGAAAAGAAAAATTTCATAGAAGCATCCTGCATGTTTTATTGATACTCCATTACGAAGAAGTGTTCGTTTGAACACTACATAAATAAATAGTAAGGATTCCCCTGTTATGGTTGACTCTTCTCATGTCTCCTTTGAGGAACCTTCAGAAGAACAATCACAATAAAGTAGTCTGTTTGCAGAATGAAAAGATATGATGGAAGAGGATCATGCAACCACTGGTATGGGTAAAGAAGTAGAGTGTATAATTCTAAAGGTAGAAGAACCCAAGGGAGCCAAAAAAGAATCTTCTTCTCAGCAAAAAGGCAATCACGGGGAAAAGGCCCTTGTTCTAGATAACATGCAAGTTTTTGAAAATAAAGAGGAAGGCCAACAAGCAGCCAGGCCGGTCCCACATAGGAAGCCAAAAGAGGTAACTATTCATGCTCTCTTAGTTGACTATTTTAATGCAATGCAATATCAAAAGTCAATGTGGGAGTTAGAAAAGGCAAAAATTGAGAAGGGAACTCGAGAGGAAACAACAAGAAATTGAATTCTTACAAGGTAAAATAAATGACATTACAAACATAATTCCATATTTAATAGAGTGTAGACCACCACCAAGGGTTTATACCCTATGCCTTAAGGAGAAATTCCTACTATTTAAGTTAATGAGAGTCCTTCAGGATCTTAACTCAGGCATAGAAACCCCGCAGGAATTTGTGGCCGCATATAATACATCACTAGATTATGTATGGAATTTGTTATGTGAGTTATATATTCACAATTATGTTGTTCCTTCTAACACTGATTGGAATCCCCTAATTTTTTTTGGTGATATTCATTTGTCTACCCTCCTTTCCTGGACCCAAAATGAGATTAATTATGGAGAACAATTGCATAGGTACATAATCCTTGAATAGTCTATTTTATTGCCTCTTCATCCAGAAAGTCGGTCACCTCAATGGCTTTATTGTGATTAGATGCAAATTGTTTATGGGTTTCATGATTTTGCACCCAAAAGAACAATTTAGAATAGTCGTGAAGATTTTTTTGCGGCATTTGAGAGATTGTCACTAGCAGATGGGGATAGAGCAGCTGAGGGATTAAGGCAGAGATGGGGGAGATTAACTATGGCACTCAAAAAGTTAGAACCACATAGTGTGATCAACCTACAAGCTTCAATACAGTGTGTTCACTGGTATATACACTTGGGATGTTAGCCATGGCCCAAAATATGGTTTCCAATTACCTATCAGCCTCCTCTACTTTTATGGCCGCTATACAACTATGTGGATAACGAACTAGATGAGCAACATGAACTAAGTAGATGAATGAAGATGGAGAGGACAAATGGATTCTACTGGCAAGCGGGCACCTCTATGATTGGAGAGACATGGGAAGGAGACCTTTGGGTACTTGCAAATATCTAGAATATCTCAATGTCTGCGGACCGGCACAAGTCTTTGTAGGGGGAAAATGATAGGCCATTTTAATGGCATACTTTAGATACCCTAGGAGAACTTTTGATAGGTCTTTTTCCATGTTTTCTCTTATTTACTCTAAGACTTTATTCTTTAAAACTATTAATATATGGTATTCAACCACTGAACCTATGCTATGGACATATGCTTACTTAATATGCTTTATCTAGATGAATATGCTCTATTTATTATTATAGAATCATGATCATGTTTTATCAATGAATTAACCGATTGAGCGATAGATAATGCATATGTACTTTAATAATTATTTTTCATGAATTATTTTATCCTAATAGTTTAAATGTAGTGCATCAAAGTAGCAATCGTCATCTTGTTCAGGTGAGCACGTCCATGTGCTAGACGCTTGACTCGGTCCTGCAGTAGACGCACACAGATGGAACATCAGTGTAGCAGTAGCGGAAGGTTTTTGGTTAATCCAGATTGAGACAGTTGAGCAAAGACTTGGCAAATGCAATGAGTTCCCTGATGAAATCTAGGAAAGAGTGGGAAGTTAGATCTGTTGTCTAAGCAGTTCTTTCCTCTTTTCTAGACCAATTCCATTTCCTGCTTTCTAGCTTTCTTTTCTATTATTTGTTTGTAATAAAAGCTCCTCCTTTTCTTAGGGTGTGTTGAGTTTAGCAGTTAGATTTTTTCCTTTAAATAAATCCCTACTCCTACGTGAGAAGGAGGTCATTATTATTATAGTTGCAATATAGTTTAATTCTGCTATTTGAGAATCTTTGTACTATGTTATTCATTTTAATGAGAAAATGAAGTGTTGAGATTAATTTTGTGTAATTGAGTGTTTTTGGTACTCACCCAAGGGGGCCCACTTCATGAGGAATTCTTAGTTAGATTCATTTTAGTTTAGATCACTTTCCTGCATTTCCATCATTTCAATTCCTATGTTGAACAGCTCCTGCAGCCAAGCAGCAGAGTAACTAAGGCATTGTAGTTAGTTTGTGCACTCTTCCATTCTTCTAGTAGCGTTCACTTCCATCATTTACTTTCAAGTATTTACTTTCATAGCAATAGTTTAACTTTATTTCAAGTATTCATTTCATGTAGCAGTAGTTAGTTTCCCTTCGAAAGCATTTACTTCTTGCAGCCATAGAATAGTTTCTTTCCAGCATCTGTTTCCTGCAGCGATTATAGAGTGATTGGTTGAGAAATTGATTGGTGCATATATTTTGATGGCCCATTTCAAGTAACACATCCCTAGGTTTGACATATTAAATGAGTTTCTTATAAAGAGGATGAAGTGCTTAGTTGGATGTCTAATCCCTGAGTTAAAGGATTATGCCTAGTTTTTGAGCCTTTATAACGAGCGATCAACATCCACCTTCCATCTCCCAATCCTCATATCATATTGTCCTATCATCCCTAATCCATCCATCTCCCAATACTTATCTCCTATAATCCTATCATCTCCAATCCTTCCATTCCTATTCCTCATCTCATATCTTACTGTTATCCCAATCCTGATCTCATATCATCATATCATCCATAATCATTCCAATCCATCAATCCTTGTCTCATAATGCTTATATCTTCACATCACCCATCATCTCCTCCATTTCTCCATCCCTCCTACATCCCTTGTCCTTGGTATCCTTATTAAGGCTACCCTCATTCTCTACAAAATCAATCATCACATACAAATCCCATCCAGCTCCAGCTATCCAAAATTGAACACCAATCAATCCATCTAATCCCATCTTTGATCTTGTTCCCAGCCTTGTTGCAATCCTTGATCACAATCCAATCATCATCGTCGAGATTCATCCTTCTCAATCCTTGTGTTGTTTTGGGATATATCATTCCCACATCAACAATACACCATCTACTATCAATCCATCTTTCCAATTCTATGTAGTTTGGTAGATATGTTATGTCATTGGGAAAATTTGCTTCTTTTCATCATTATCCACAATCACAACCCCTTTTATATCTTGTACATCTTGTAAATAGTGTCTTGTACCTAGTCTTATTTGAGCATTACTACACCTAGGATTCTTTGTACATATTTGTCCTTAGGTCCCATCCTTTGTGTCAGTTGGTCATGTGTCCTCAAGAGTGTGTCCCTATCTAGTTGGTGCTTCAAAAATCATCCATTGGTCCCTTAGAGGTTCAAGTGTCTTGCTTGTCTTTTGTCATAGGAATCCTAGTTTAGCAATCCATCATCAGTCTTCGTAGGATGTATCCTTCCTCATATCAGAACAATCAAATCAATCCACATCCATCATCCTCCGTATCGAAAAAGATACATGAGACACTTGTTATTTATTTGGTGCTTTTGTATTTTTGCTTTGTTTTGAGTTTCCTTGTTTTACCTCCTTATGGTCGCCATGATCCTTTATATCATGGTGTGCTACAAATGGTGGAACTTGGGGCATAGTCTTGATTTTTTTCTTTCTACGTGTGTGTTTGTGTTCAGAATTTTCCCTTTTATTTCCACATGTGATCTGTGTGCACGCATGATGCATCTGGGGCATGTCATTTTCTTGTGGTTCGCCTAGCATCATATCCACCAAAGCCCCTTGCAACTTTTTAGGATGTTCGACTAACCTTTTTATGTTTGTTGTGTCAGTCCTATGCATGTGATACAACATCACCTTGGTTTCTCATACCCTGGTGCATAACATATGCTACATCAAAATAAGTGCTCACTATATAACAACTCCCTTGTAGGGTTCTCCTGCTCAATATTTCCTCTTGTCCTTAATCATCCATCATCATTCATTCCTAATTGTTTATCCATATATCATATTTCTTGCTTCTTTTATCCCCTTATTAGTGTAGTACCATTATTATTCATCCATCATGCACATATCATCTCTTTCATTTTGAGAGCACATTTGTGTTCTCTTGAACCCACATATCCTCTTGAGGGGGCATCCTATCCTCATCTCCCATCATCTTTTCTCCTAGTCCTCATTTTGAATGACTAGGGCATCTTTTCTAATCAAATCATCTTCTTTCTAGCTCTATGTCTTAATCTTCGTTGAAATGATGCTACACTGTAACACCATCTCAAAGAGGGGCAAAATGTAGAGACCTAAATGTTACCATTAAATATTGATCATATTAAATGATCAGTGTCCTTTCTCCTATAGTCATCTTTTTAATTAAATAATTTATTTAATTAATTAATGATCAAATTCCTAATCTTTTATAGTCCTCCTATTGATTAAATAGCTAGCCTATTTAATTAATTCCCCATTTTCCAATCCCTCTAGGTAAATTAATTAATTTAATTTATTTACAAACTCAATCCCATTTAATTAAATAAATCATACTTATTCAATTAAATAAGCCTTTCCCTATTTTGAATTAAAAATAATAATTCAAAATTCCAACCCTATCCACTTGCCTATTCCTAAAAATATCACTTGCATCTCTAATTCTATCCTAATTAGTCAAAAATCCTATTTTCCTTTATTAATCCTTATCCTCTCCTAATCCCTATCCACTTGCATTTTCCTAACCTAGCCACTTGCCCCCTAATTAACTGACTCATTAGCCTAATCACCCTCACAATCCTAACCATATAGATTAAGGAAGCAAATTCATACTTTGCTTCTTTCATCTCAATCTTCAACTAAATACCATTAAAACCCCCATTAATAAATTTGGACTTTGGGGTTTTGAGACATAAAGGCCATTTATGGAAAGTCGCTTTCCCCATCCTCCAACCATACTAAGGTTGACATCTAGTCGCCTCTCATTAATGCATGGAAGACCTAACCTCCTCAACTCTTCTATATAATCCTCTAATTGTCCATCTTTTATCCCATTCTTTTTATCCTCATTGAATCAAATCCTTGAAACCATTATTAAACTCTTTCATTTGTGCAAAACTTTGCATTTGTGAAAGAAACTCAGCCATACTTGTAAAGCCTCTTTGAAAATCCATTTTTAGATCCTTTACAATCTTGAGAAAATATGGAGGACTCTGATGTTGTTATGTTGTTGAATTCATGAGCATACATACGATAACACTATTTTGGACAAATCATTGCAACAAAGAGGCTACAACAGGGTTTTAAGTGGTTTTCTTTCTTGTTTGTTTATTGTTTATTTATGTCTAATCTTGAATGTTGCACTGTATTTATGTTATAAATGTGTTTACTAGTTAACTGTATTCCTTTGGTACACATTTCCTTTCCCACATCAGCCAAATCACGAATCATTATATCATCAAGATAGTGATTGAAATATTTCTTTGATGAGCACCTTTATGACTACTTTCTTGATTTCGGAGTAATTCATGTCGATTTTTGTTATTGGAGTAACCTACTTCATCAAAATCCCTCTTTTTATGCACCCTAATAAGCATATCTTCCCCGATGAGGATCATAGGTGAATCTCTCTCCAATATGTTTTCTTTCACTTAGGAAAAACCTCATCGACGCAGTAAATGAATTATTACATCGATATGAAATATGGAGCCATGAAATAATTAAAGCCCTGATGAATAAACTCATGTCAATGATGACCATTGAAATAGCATTCTCTAATATACTCCTCATCATGAATTCATTTTCACTTGTGTCATCAGTATAGACTTTGAGATATTACATTGATACAATCTACTTATGCACATTGGGGTAAGATGTGACATCAGGTTTGAGTTTTTCTTATGCTTTGATGGTTATATCTTTGTCGCTGAATATTTCACTAGAGGGACCTTCTAGGGCCTATTTCGATATGTGATTCTTATTGCATCATACATGTTTCATCTATTATGATCTTCTCATCAGGATAACATATGTTGCCTTCCTTTGATCATTACCACGAACCACATGATTGCTTATTTTGAGATTTTCTGATCGGAAAATAAGGTTATTCTTACTCTGATGTGTATGAATCTTTGGTAAATAGAAAAATGGGATTGGGGGGAACCTATGCAATGTCTTTCTGATGGATATCTATTTGTATAAAGGATAAAAATGGAAGGTGTCTTCATTGAAATTATGGTTCTTGGATGATATAAAGACAATTTATGGGACTATTTATAAATATTTTTTTGAAAAATTCAACAGCTTCAACCTTGTGAAGATCAAATACAAAATCTTGGTAATGACATGTACAAGGTGATAAAGGGAATGAATACTTTAGAAGAATACTCAATTTTTTTCAATTTTTACAGTTTCCAACACTTTCTACAAAAAGTCCTTATATCCTTTGGTTTTAGTCAGGAGTGAGTTAGTTGAATGATGAGTTGTGTTACTTCTTTTCCTTCTTTGTTATTATCTATGGTGAGGCTACTAAGTTATTTGGATATTTTAGGGGTCTCCTCCCTCTCTAACCTTATTTATTTATTATTATAGATCAAGGTTTGGGAAGATTTATAAATTATAGGGTCTCACAAGGCTTGATTAAGGGTTGGAGCTAGAGTAATGGGTTACCTAAGATTTCTCATCTCTAGTTTGTGGATGATATTTCTCTCATGGGCCTACTCATCTTCATGAATTCGAATCTTGTAGGAAGCTGTTGGATATTTATTTAGCTACTTCAGTTTAGAATGTCAATGAATATCACAAGTCTTCTATCTATTTTTTTAACACTCCATAATCTATTCAGAGAAGGATTCGAAATATTTTCAGGTTTCAAATTGGTTCTCTTCCCTTACTCTATCTTTGTATACCTCTAGTTTCAAGAAGGCTACTTAGGCCATACTCGTAGGACTTGTTGGATAAGCTACATCAAAAGGTTTATCACTAGACTCATTGGTGGCTATCCATTATTTCTAGGGTGACTCTTCTTCAATCTGAGACCCAAGCTCTTCATATTTACAAGATCTTTGTTTAGGAATCTTAAATGTATTTCCTTAAGGAAATTGATTCTCTCTCTCACACCAATTCATTTAGAGTGGTAATTTTCTTGCTTCTAAGTGGAGCTTAGCTAAGTGGGAGTCTTTATGAAGGCCAAAGAAAAAGGGGGGCCTTGGTTTTCATTATGAAACCTTGAATGGGCAATTTCTTTCAACCAAATCATATTGGCAATGGTGTAATAGTCATAATTGGGTTTGGGATCCCATTCCCATGCACAAGTATTCAAAGATAGTTAACATTTTGGATGTTCCTCATTATTGTTTGGAGGGAAGGGGATCTATGATTTTGTACACTCTAAAAATAAGGGCTCAGTGTATTAAGAGTGACCTTTTCTAGATCTACAATAAGGGCTTGAAAGCTCTTTTTCTTGAGTCTTGGCACGGTATCCTCCTATTCTTTCCATGTATCTACACTTACAACCATTATCATATATTTTTACTGTAGTTGGTTGGATTACAGTCACAAATTGTAAGACTATTTAGAATTTATGGATGGTTGTTGGTTATAGATGGAAGGATTCATGTTACTATTTGTCAATTGAATCAAAGGAGGTTCACAAAGCGTTGGCTCAGATTCTTACTTCTTGTGAATGCAACTTCTTGGTGGGGCAAGACATCTTGGCTCAGGGTAGATATTTGTCTAGTAACTACTCTATTTTTTAGGGTTACTTAGAGCTTGATAGAGATATTTTGGAGGCATAGAGGTTACTTGGTGGAAACACATGTGGAACAAATTTTATTGGCCCAAATGCAACTTTTTCATGTGGCTGGTGGTTTAGAAGTGATGTCTTACTTGAGATAATTTTTTTAAGTGGGGCTTCCATGGTCCTTCTATGTTTATTTTGTATCATAATTGTGAGGAGATTTTTTCTCATCTTTTCTTTCAATGCTCTTTCTCTAAGGATATTTGGAACTTCTAGTTGAGATTTTGGAATTAGGACTACTAGCATGTCTCCTATTTGGATGATTTTTGAGTATATTGGGGTAAGCCTCCAATTAAGACTTCTTTTCTTCAGGTTTCTTGGGTTCTTGGGCCCACTTTCATTATCTGAAAAATTTGGCTGGAGAGGAATTGTAGGATTTTTTATGATGTTAGGATGGTTGTTCAAAACTTGTGGTAGAAAATTATCCACTCTCTTTGTGAAACTATCTTTGAAAAGTGTGACTTTTCAAAAGGTGTGGATCCTAGAGATATTGATATTTACAATCGATTCAATTTTCCTTTTCAAGGAGATGATTCTTCTCTTGGGGTGAGGAGTGGTAGGCAGGTTATGAGGAATAGATGTATAAATATTTTTCAAAACATAAATTGAAAGGGTTGGTGGATGCCTCCTCATCAAGGAATTTTGAAAATTAGTAGTGGTGGCTCTTCTCGAAGGAAGCCTATTCATGTTGGTATTGGTGAAGTCGAATGTGATAGTACGAGGGATATTTAGTTTCTATTTATAAGGGTCTTCATACGAATAATTACATGGAGACTCTCACCATTTTGTATGTTGCGGAATGATGTTGTGTTCTTGGTTGGAAAAGGATTATTTGTGAATCTAATCTTAGGTGGTTCTGACTCTACTGAATGAGAATGGTTAGATGATTTCAATCAATACTTAGCTTTGGTTATTATAAAAAAAAAATAGGTTTTTTGGATTCTTGCAATATGTTACTTTTATCCACATTCCTGTAGATTGGAATGGAGTAGCAGATTGTCTAGCCAAATGAGCTTCTGATCAAATGCAAGGTTATAATATTATGGATAGGGGATAGTTATCTTTGGATTTTTCTAACACGTTGGACCCGTTACTAGATAAAGATAAGGTTTTGTAGTGATATCTTCTTTTCTAGGCAGTTCGCCCTTCTTGCTTTGTACTTCTCTTTGTTTTAAATAATTTTTACCCCCCCTTTTAGTGAACATGGTTGTGTATACTTCCTTGTGTATAAATCATTTAAAATATTTTATTCTCATGCATGGGAAAATAGAGAAAATAAGTTTGAATATGAGAATTTATATTGTGGAAGATTATATTCATACATAAACATAAGAATCCATCTAGAAATATTTGAGTGGAGACATTTTTGTTAGCATGCTAGTTTTGCACTGTGTCATACTTGAGGGAATGAATTTCAAATATAGGGAGAAACATTTTTTTATGCTTTTATTGATTCATTTACCCTGCTAGGTTGAAATGAATTTCAAAATATTCTCCTACATACATACATACATGCATACATTATTTTAGATAGATTTTGTAAAAATATACGAAAAGCTTGATATCTAGACTAGTTATTATGGCAGTGAGTAATTAGATTTTACTCAGAACCTTTATTTATGATAGAGATTTTTTAAATATATGCATTCTTGCAAAAATGAATTTGAGAACATGGTGTAGCCTCATGTTGGTTATATAAATCAATTTATTGAATGAAGCCTTGATAAAAGACATAGAAAAAACAAAATATATAATAAATTTAATTTGTTTAATTAGTGCGAAAGCCAATAAAACTCTTAGTTATATATATTTACAATTTGTCAAGAACTTTCAGTGATAGCCATAGAATCATGAGTTCATGGTAGGAAGGTGACAATATCTGAATATGATATAACCTATAAAAGAGTTAAAATATCTTATGCTATGAAACTTAGGAGAATAATATACTCTTGAATTAATCCTAAGAACATATGAATGCATGGTAGTACCCAAGATCCATAATATGCGAGTATGTAAAGTGGAAGCTCTTTTTAAAAAGAAAATTCAATAACAATTGTTTACCAACAATATAAATAAATACATTTTTGGTCTTAATTTTGTATGAAAAATTAGACAACCGGTCAAATAAGTCAACTATTTTATAAATCATAGGATGAATGTCATATCCAAGTCAAGTTATAGGTTTGTGAACACACTAGTACATTTCCAATGGAAGTGTCTTTTATTATAAACTTTGGCCAAAGTGATGAAAAAGTCTCTACTTACATATAGTTAGCTCAAAGTTTTCCAAATGTCATAATCTAGTCATACTGGTCATGCTTGGAGGATTTTCTAACATTATATGGTCAATTGGGTTATGTGGGGCACAATGACAGGACTCAGATGACATGAATATTGTGCTAGTAAAATTGTGTCTCAACCTTGTAATAACAAAAACCTAATCTTGATAAATGAGAGTAGAGGGTTATAAATGGGGTACCCCCTTTGTGGGGCCCAAGGGGGATGGCTCCCTACTGAGGGTTTTACAAGAGACACCCTTTAAATTCATATTTTATGTATAATTTATCATTGTAAATATTGAATGTTCATCATTATTCTGTCACATTTCCAACAGTGGATATTGTGTACTTTGCTTGTCTTATGAGGCAACCCTATTTTATGAGGGCATTATGTTACAACTATGTATTGTAACATATACTAACAGTTTGATTTCTCTAGATCTCTATTGGTGATAATAGAATGTGAGAAGTGTTGGGACTATAAATTTTTGAAAATTACCTAAGGTTTTTATTTCTTCTATATTCTCAAGTGTTAGGATTTTTCAAAACTTTGTTTCAATGCAAATTTTGGTTTCTTTTCTAGCATATATTATTCCCTAGCTTGTTCCCATGTTGACCTAGATCAACCGGTGGTTGTCCATATCAAGCGATAACCTATGTCTATAAAATCATTGTATTGGCTGACCCTTTGTGTTAGAGAAATTCTCCTTATTGGTCATACTTCTATGTTAATATTTATTGCTCATCAAAGAAATGGGTCTCTTTGAACCCTAATGAATAGGTGTGGTTATTAGTCTAAAGAAAGGTCAAAGTCATTGAACATAATTAGCTTGTTGAAGGAATGTTTTTCTAGTCTCTTTGGTTTTTGATATGATTTGGTCATGTGTAGAAAAGATAATAAATGTTGAATACACTTTGGTCATCAAAGAGACTTTTCTGGTCTCTTTGATCCCCAATAAATCTTGGTTGATGACAAGGTATGGTGGACTAGCCTTCATCAAAGAGACTTCTATCCTAGTGAGAAATTTTGGGTCTCTTCAAACCTTGATAAGTAGAAATTAACCCTTTGTTAATATTGGTTCTGCAACATATTAAGGAGTTCCTTCATGGTTGAAGAGATTGTTTCTTATCCTCTTCAATACTTGATGAATATTGATGGAAAATGGCCTAAGTGATCTCGCATATTGAAGAGATGTTTTTTCTCTCTTTGACTTTTGACAATGGTAAAGTCGCTGGTCTCATGTCCAATGAAGAGACTATGTGCATTGAGGTGAAGGATTCTTCAACTCTTCAATCTTTGATAAAAAGTTTATGATCCTATGCATAGTTATCGGGACATCATGTATCAAGAAGATAGTTCTTGGGTCTCTTTGATGTCCGACGAGGATAGTCAAAAGAATGCTAAGTGTTTTCTCCCATCAAAGAGACTATTTTGGTCCCTCTGATCCCTGATGATGTGTGGCAAACAATATAGTGTATCCATTTTAGTTAATGGAATGGCTTATTATATTCATCAATGGAGCCTAGTGCACAAAAGAAGTAATTTTTGGACTCTTTGACCTCCAACTTTGGCAAGTGATGAAGTCACATTGAACTAATAAATTTAAATGTTACTGATGATTTTTGATCCTCGGATCAATGGTGGAGCTTTAAAGTTCCATAACACCTCTACTTACAGTGATGGGAACACCATGTGTCAGCTTTTATGGGCCAAATTCAACATGAATTAGATTAATTTTTGTTGTATCAGTTTATGTGCAAGCTCGTGAAGAAGAACTAGTTCTAAATAGTTGAAGAGGAGAGTTCTAAATTGCAGGAGAGTTGTAGAGATGACAAATGTTATAACCAAGTAAGTGTTTGAAGCCTAAATTATGAGGTAAACTATTGGAATATTCAGTGAATTTGTGCTCTAGGATTTAGCATTAAAGCTTTGTAACAAGAAATAGAATTCTAGGGAAATTTTGTGTGAATACATTGAGAATTAGTATGGCTAGTTTTTATGAGCCAAAGTCCAAGAGGCAGAAAAAAGAAATGTCTGACCCTACATGAAAAACCAGGTAGAAAAGTAAGTCTAGGAGTCCTAGTTAGGATCTAATTGACCAGATGTCTGGTTTTCCCCTAAAAATAGACAAACAATAAGTATGAACCCTAGTTTTTAAAAGCTTGAATATAGGCAAAAGGATCTTGGTGACATTCTGACCCCAGAGAGAGGGTATGACATGTTTAGGTATCATTATAGGAGAATGTATGAAAATGGATCTACTTGCAACCCATGGAAAATGAATTTAGGTAGACTTTTGGTTCCTAATGTATTAACAAATATGGAGTTAATGAGGTAAATTGCTAAGAAATATGACCCAAAATCAACAAAAATATATATTGCTAATAGTGATACTCTTACGTCTATTACAAGGGATCAAATATGTAAAGTTTTATAATTGGATAGTAGTATGTACTTTAAATTCATTGGTGGGGACCGCCATGAGGAGTATAAGAAAATGCACAATGGTTACAAAATTTGGAGGATGCCCTTACATAGACCCAGGGACGAGAACAATAATTTGGTGGTGTTTGGTGCAAAGGAGGAACCAGACTTCTTTGTAAAAAATTTCTATGAATATTTCCAGTACATTTAATATTTTGGATGTCAGGTCCTTAGGATTCAATCTCATAAAAATATTCTATTGGCTCCCATGGTTTTAGCTATAGACATATAGAGTCGTGGTGCTTTTCCTTTTGATTATGCACACATCTTAGTTGAGAAGATTAAAAAAGAGTTGACTTTAATGAAGAATGAAAATAACAATGAGGCTATCATTTTCATTTACTATTTCCTTCTTATGCATATGGTACTATATGAAGAACAAGATATGGAACTCTGGAAGGAATTGAGTTAGAACTATTAACAATAATGATAACTGGTGTTGTGAACAAACGTGGATTACAATATGGGACGATAGATGTGAAAGGAACACTACTTAGTATTTGAATATTTCTTTGTCAATACATTGTAAATTATGTTTGGTCATTCATGTGATTATAATTTTTTCCTAGAAATCCAAAGGTTCTTAAGTCCTAAAGATCATAATCCATGGGTGCAAATAGGTCACAATTGGGGTGAGTAGTATTCTTCTAGATATTGTACAAGGATTAGAGTATATGAATTTGAGGTATCTCCTCATATGTTACCAAAATTTATACCAAATAGGGTGGCTTGACTTGATATTGTTAGACAAATGAATGAATTAGATTATACTCACTTGAGATCCCAATATAAGTATTCCTTTTTTCCTATTACTTTATGCTTTGGAGATTTTGTTGCTAATTCCAGTGATGGTTATGTCCTTATTAACAAAACACTTGATTATTATTGCTTGAGAGAGGGGCATCTGAGGATATATTTTGACCCAAAATTATTTAATAGCAACAATAAGGCAACCCAAAATTTGGGTGCATAGCCTCATGTGTTTTGGGTCAATGATGATTTAGAAATAAATTTTGTATAAGAATATTCCATAAAAAAATAACATTTAAATTAAGTTTAAAGCTGCAAAAAAGTGGAAGGTTAGGCATATTTAGGGCTACAAAGGTGCATTCAATGAAATTGAGGATCCATTAAGGAGGTGTGAAAAGATGGTGCACCATGAATCTAAGATAGTGAGATGTGTACCATCTCATGTTAATGTAAGGTTAGGGGAAGGCCCACATGAATAGGAAATAAGAGATGTACAAGCTAAGCCAATTATTCCCCTTGATCATATATCACCTTAATCCATCGTGGAGACAATTTTATTAGCTGATTCAAGGGGGGTACTAGTGATGATAAATATTAAAAAATTATTCAACCAATTATTTAAGAGTATGAACCTCCCCTATACAGAGCATTAATTAAAATTGAACATTCCAACCAACTGTTTGATGGCATTAGATAGTTGGATTCTACCCAATTTATTTTTTATGATGCTTTCATCAATTCACTTGAATTTAAAGCTTTCTTTATAGAGTACAAATGAAAATAGATAAGAGATAGATAAAAGGAAATCAATCCTGAAATGCAATAACAACTCAGACAAGTATGAAATAAAGTAGAGGAAGGAATGAAAAGTATGACTTCTGAAAGGGGCATAACACCATTACAAGAGATTGGGGTGATGATATTTCTCGGCTATGATATTATTGTTTCTATTGCATTTGAAAACTTTAGATTGAATTAAAATATGAATGTAACTTTGGATGTTGAATTTGCTGATAAGATACACATAGGTTTTGGTTACAACTCTGATGAACTAAAAAAATTTATGTGGTCTTTGTACCCACCAGGGAGAAAAATATTGTTGATTGAGGACCCAATAAATATTAATGGACAATTATAGTGCACATAGTAGAAGATATAGATCTTGTTGATGTCACAGATTTGGCAATTAATGTTGGCTAATTTACTAAAGCTCACATAGAGATGTTGCTCAAGGAAAATAATAATTACAAGCTTGAAATTGAACAATTGAGACAAGAGGTTGCTAGCCTGACTAACAAATTGGCTCACCCATTAGACTCATATGAAGATGCATTAGAAAGATATAAGGTCCTTTTCCAAGGGAAAACAAATCAATCTTGTTGGAGATATAAAGAATAAAAGGTATTGAGAAAAGGGGGAACAATTACTTTCAGAATTAAAGGCTACAGAATTCAATTTGTTGCCACATTGTTAAAAGGATAGATTAAGAAGATGATGGCACAAGTGGAGAAGTTTTGGGAAATTTATGTTAGAACATACAAATATCCTTGAGAATACAAGAGAATGTAGGGAAGGCCTGAATCTAAGAAGGAAGGGGTGAATTCACAAGCTCCTATTAATTGTGATGTTTTAAAAGAAATTGATGAATGAGATTGATAAGCATGGAAATTATCACCAAGCTAGAGCTTATTGATGAGATTGATTAATATGATAAGAAGAAAATTTTTTATTTCCCTTCATTATTTGATGAAAAAGGTGATATTAAAGAGAAGGTGAATGGAAAAACCAAATTTCTCAATTTCTACCATGTGCCCTGAATTTAATAAATGATGAAGAAAAGATTGCAGATAATACAATTAATCAACTTGAAGTTATGTTCAAATTGGAATTCAAAATTAAGGATGCCAACACTACTCTTGTTACATATTCCACACAAGATTATATTGATTGTTTGTCCCAACCCGAATCTATTCATATCCTGATGCAGTGCCAAGGTGAGAGAATCCTCAAAGGAGATGTCCAACCTCACAACAAGAGTAATGTAAGAAACATACAAAAATGAAAAGAACTAAAGGAAATAATACAAGTGAGTGAAGAAAAAGGAATTATTTTACCATAACATGATTAATGAGAGATAGATTCAAGATCTATCACCAAAACCATCAAGATGCTCCAAGATCAACACAATGAGACAAGTATTTTTAAAGGGGAAAACTAAGAAAACCCCCTTGTGTATATAATATGAATGAGGCAAAAACCAGAGAGAGAGAGAGAGAGAGTATTTACAATATCTTCATCATAGATCATTCTTCATTGTTGTATCTTGAGAAATGATAGAGGAGAATCTCTTAAATAGAGATGAGAGAGTGGAGTTAGAATGTAACTCCCAAGTCTATGAATGTCATCATTCATACTTGTGTGTGTGACAAGTGTGAGAATCCTCTTAAGGAGGAATAAGATAATTTCATTAATAAAGGAAATAAAATAAATGATTTGTCCTCCTACTTGGACTAGAGAACAAATTACAATGAGGATACCTTGGTTTATCCTTAATAAGTTATAAATACAACCAAGGAAAGATTAATTTATAACACCCCCCTTTAATCTTCACTTGGGGATATTATATCAATGAGTATCAATCCCAAAAGCTTACAATAATTTTGTGATCTCTCTTTAGAAAGAGTCATTGTTAAGATATCGATAGCTGGATCATTTCTCTTGCAATAGATGAGGGAATCTTACGTCTCTTCAACTTTGTCTTGTATGAAGTGATTATGGAGTGATATGTGCTCAGATCTTGAATGGTACATAGGATTCTTTGCTAAGGAAATAACACTTTGATTGTTACAATACATAGGTGTAGGTGCTTTTTGAGGAGGACCTAAATCTTCAAGTAATATTTGATTTATGAGAGTTTCTTTAGATGCATGTGTACATTCTTTATATTCATATTCAGTAGAACATTGAGACAAATATTGTTCATATTTACTTCTCCAAGAACTATCACCTAAACCTGAAAAAAGGGCAATAACCACTAGTAGATCTCCCATCATAGGGATCTCCTAGATGTGAATCAGTAAAACCTTTTAAAGAAAAATCAAAGTGTGAATCAGAAAATAAACTAGTGATGTAATCAGTAATGCAATCATCAGTTTCATAAAGCAAATTTTGAAGAATCAAGAGAGCTAGTATAATCATTATAATTATTATAATCATGAGGATTAGGATGAATATAAGGAGGTTTGTCCTTCACAACAACCATTTGATTAGCACTACATTCAGAATCTTGAACTTTGGAGAAATCATGAAGTTCATCTTGAGAAATACACACATCTCTACTAGGAGATTAAAAATAAGGCAAAGTAACATTGAGAAAAATAAAAATAATATCCTCTTCTTGTTCTAAAATATCATCAAAGTGGGAATATGCATGGGAATAAGAAGAATCATCAAGCTTGAATGCATTATATGAAGAGAAAATATCATCCCTTTGTATTAATGTTGTTTCATGAGGAAAAAGTAAGCTAGGGGGTCATCCCAAGAATAGTCATCGTCATATGATTCATCCTAAATAGGAGAATTATTGAAAAGAGGAGTATTATAATAGTGAGAATTAGAAAAATCATAACAAACAACAAAATATTGATGAGTTATTACTATGAGAATTTTGATTAGTTTGATTATTAGGAGTAAAAGACTTCTCATGATTTTGTTTCTTAAAACAATTGTTGGACACATCACTATCTTTCCCACAATAAGTACAATGGGGTCTATTATTAAGATGATTATGATTATTATGATAACCATTATTATGATTATAAGAGGGCTTAGAATTAAATCTATTTTTTGAATAACTATTATTATGATGATTATTGTTGTTGTGGTGATTATAATTGTTATTATGATAATTATGAATATTATTAGAAGTATTATAATTATATTGTTACCTTTGTAAGTTATTTTTGTTTTCATTAGTTTTGTCAAATTCACAATTCATGGAGAACACAATTGGTGAATGGAGAAATTCTTATAAAATACTAGTCGGTAATACACATTGAGGCAGTCGGTCAAGGCATAAAGCATTATGCAGTCGGTAAAGCAAAGAAGTGAGAACTAAGTATACCAAGCAAATTTTGTTACCAAGTGGATATAGTACACTGAGTTACTAGTTACTGAGCACTGATAGATCACACAACTGAGTCAGAAGGAATATGTAACTGAGTTAGACAGGTGATTCAAAAAGTGATAAGAATACATTTAATGCATTGCTACTGCATTAATTGCATTGCTACAAGTATTAATAACAGTTGGTTACACGATCAATGATTGAGTTAATTCAGGATGAAGATCTAAGGCACAGATCAAATGGTTAATGGGTGTTTTATATTTCCAAGAACAACACCAAATACTGAGGTAAAAGTGACACGGTCACTGAGTGAGAAAGAAGATCGAACAGTTAAGGATAATCATTTGCCACCTGACTCATAGGATTAAGAGGTTAAAACTTCATATTTATTAAGGATGAATTTACAAGATGAAGTTGATGTTGATGTTAATGAAGGATTTAATATTTTTAATGAATTATTGAGGGAGAATAGCACAAAGCAGAGCAGTACTGAGAAGATTTAGCTATAGCATAGCAGAATAGTGAATTGTTACAAAGATCATAGATAAGGTAAAACATATCAAAGCACATAGAATCTGAATCAATATTTATATTTGATGCAAAGTATACAAACATTTCATAGTTTAAGTACTATTGTATTGTGAAGGTTAAATCCCAACACTAGGTAGATCCTAACAGATCTTGTTATTGTAAATCCTTTAACTGGGTACATCTCTAAGTGTAGAGATTGTAAAATCCTCTAATCAGGTATCTAATAAGTCTTGTATACTCTTAACTAAGTAAGCTATCAGAAGTAGCAAACCTTTGTATCTCTAACCGAGCAACCTTTCATACTGCATTTTTAGTGAAATTTGTGGGTGTCACCCCCACCGTGGTTTTGTCCTCTAACCAAGGATTTCTGCAAAACCAAATCACTATGTTATGAGTTTATTTGTTATGGTTTTAATGTTTTGAATTACATACTTTACATTACTTTCATTTCAATGTAATGAATTTGGTAAATAGAGAACAACAAGTTTATGGTTAATCAGTTAAGGTATTAAGTTTAAAAAAATTATAAGTATTGATTCACCCCTCCCCTCTCAGTCCTTACTTTCCATACATTATTCCAACAATTGGTATCAGAGTTGTTACTCTTGAGTTATAGGGTTTGACCACCTGAGAGTTAAAGATCCTAGTCATGGAAATTTTTATGCAATATAAAAGAGTTGATGGTCTTGAATCTGAATCGGAAGGTGCAATAGAGTTAATCATTGATTTAAAGAAGAAACTTGAAAGATCTATATGGGTTAGACTGATAATTTATGATGAAATAAAGGTTATAAAAGAACAAGTTGATACACTTGAAACAACATTTGAAGGCAGTGTTACTGATGAATATGAAATAACTATAAAAGAATTACTAGAAAAGAATGATACACTTGCCGAGCAGTTGGACCTAATGAAGATAGATCTTGAAACCAACATGATAAGGATGATCGAGTTGATTGAAGGAAAAAGGACTATTGAAGATGAAAATAAAATGGCAGAAGATGATAAAAGACAATTTGAGATGAAGCTACTAGAAAAAAGATAATGAGATCATGAGAATGACACAAGTTCACAATGACATGGCCGATCAACTTCTGAGTGCAAATCAAGACTATACCAGAAAAGAATTTGAGAATCAAGCACTGAAAGCTGAAAATGAAAGAATGGAACAAAGATTGAAAGCTGAGAAAGATTCAAATGAAATACTAAAAATAAATGAAGAAGCATTGAACTCTCTAGATCAACAATTCAAGAATTAGAAACAAAGAAATAACAAAATAGGGATTGGATACAAACAAGAAAACACCACCGACAAAGGAGAATCATCAAAAGCACAAAGAGATGAAAGTACCGCATCCCCACTGACACAAAATAAGCAAAGTTTCAATTACTATGGGAAGCCTGGACATACTGCAAATGTCTACAGGAGTAGGAAAGGTAAATCACTGGGTATACCTAAGTTTGATGGTTATTGTTTTAGATGCAATAGGTATGGACATCAAGCATTTGAATGTAGAACTAATCTGGTCAACAGTACAAGGAAACCTAAGTTTGATGGTTACTGCAAGAATTGTAAAAATTTTGGACACAAAGTTGAAGAATGCAGAATAAAGAAAAGGAATGACAATTGGAAGCCTAACTGAGAGAATGCTAAAACCAATCAAGCAAGTATTTCTATACCATGGGACTATAATACAAGGATCTCATGTTTATCCTATGGAAGGTATGGAGACACTTTTGCAAACAGCATGTTGATGCACAGAAGGAACAACAAAAGAGCTTGGAGAAATCCTAGCATGGCATGTAATCACTGTCATAAGGTAGGACACCTTGCGAGAATTGTAGAGACTGAGGTGATGCACCTAGCGGAGATGAATATAAAGTAAAAGCTCCTACTACTATTGAGGAAATTTGAGAACAAATGAACAAGATTGTTAGATAACTAAGAGGGGGGTGAATCAGGTAGTTCCAGTTATCCTACAGTCCCAAATACTCCTAGATGTATATAAAAAAATTTCAAACATATAAATCAACTCGGTGAAATATAAATTATAATCTCAAACTCATCTACCGAGTAGCAATAAAACAAATACTATGATTATCGATCAATGAAAATAAAGTAATGTGTAAAGAAAAATAACAATTCAACACATCCATACACATTAACACGTAGATTTTTAATGTGGAAACCCTTCCAAGGGAAAAACCACCTGGGACTCGTAATCCAAAATAATTCACTCTTCTGAAGTGAGCTCAATTTAGAGCCAACCCTGTTAAAGGCTACAATGCACAGTGTTAGGTGTGACCTGGTTAGAGGATTTATCACTAACAGTTCTCCCTTAACCAATCATTCACTATGGGGTCAACAAGAAAACAATCAACATTCATTGAATGTCATAAGAAAAAGATTGTTAAGTCCCACTCAGTTAAGAGATTTATCTGTAACAATGGTTAAACGGATACAGTAATGATCTGACTCAAATACAACTCTATTTACAGATTTTCATATCTATGCTAAGCACAATAATACCTCTTATCAATATTTACTTTAGTTCCTCTGATTCATCATACTCTGTTATGCTCAGTAAATGCTCTTTCTCTTTCGCTTGGTGATGTCTATAGAAATGCTCGATTCTCTCTTCAACCAGTTTGATCATTCATGTATGAATTTAATCTCTTCATCAATATGCATGTGTGTGCATCTTGATTCATAATGAATCTCTTGTCTCTTATATAGACATCATAAACTATTTAATCTCCATCCTTATATTTTGACACTTAATCTCCATTGTTGATTTTGTCACTTTAACCTTCCTTGGTAGTTGTGTCAAAAACATGCTTCAATCTCCCCTGTTCGATCATCTTGAATTTTAATAGTCATTTGATCAACATAACAAACCTTATCAATTACCTTGAAATCATAAATAATATGCCAGTTCATCATTTAGTCAGTCTTCATTTTATTTACTCAGTCAATACCATGATGCATCGGTGATACCTAGCTCAGTTAACACTAAACTTTGTATACACTATGTTTTCTTGGTGTCCACCATTCTGACTCGGTGTACATATAGAATTCTTCAATTACCGATTACATCAAAAAAAAAAATTCCAGATCTTCAATCCATAATAGATGTTTTTAACCACAATGATAATCAAAACAAGTTGACATCAATGACAATACATTAACTGATTAATGTCTATCATCATATTTGTAACTCGGATGATCATCAACTCAAAGCCTTCAAATATAGAATCAATTATAGTTCATCAACCTCTCCCTTTGGCATTGATGGCAACACAATATGAAATATGCAATATGAAAATGCCATAGATTACCAAACTTCATTTCTACAACTATATGCAAAATGTTGTATCTCTCCCTAGCTTGTACATATAATATGTTTAATTACTACCATTAAAACTTACCATACAGACTCTCCCTGTAGATTTGACTCTTCTATTCTTGAATCTTCTCTCTTTCTGTAGATAGATATGTCATTGTTCTTCTCTTCCATTATCTATAGAATCTTCTCTCCCTTTAATGGATAGATATATCATTTCTCTCCCTTTATCTTTTCTCCTTTTCTCCCTTGCAGTGGATAGATATTTCATTGAACTTCTCTCCCTTTGACTAAAATGCCAAAAATAAAATATACAGCTCTTTAGTAGCCAAAAATATCATGAGTTTGTGGTTCAAATCGGGTACCTTGAATGTACTGACATGTAAAGTTGGTCCAGTTCTCAGTTTGCATCAACATGGTTGATACTCTGTTCAAATTTAGGTTGATGCAACCTCCTAGTCAGCTTAGTGACCGATAAACAAGGGATGGACCCCTAGTCTATTCCTCAAGTTCTCAAATGTATCCTTTGGTAAGGGTTTAGTAAATATGTCAGCTAGTTGTTCTTTTGATTGCATATATTCTAGTGTCACTTATTTTTCTTGTACTTGTTCCCTCAAGTAGTGATACTTTATAGATATATGCATTTTTTTTGCATGCATCATAGGGTTCTTAGAAATGTTAATTTCACTAGTGTTATCACAATACATTATCACTGGGTCAGTGATCTCTTCATTCATTCCTTTCAAAAGTTGTTTTATCCATGCAATGTTTGAATAGTTTGCAGCAGCAACAACATATTATGCTTCTGCAGTTGACTGAGATATGCAACCTTGCTTCTTACTGATCCAATTAACTAATATTTCTCCCACAAAGAATGCTCCACCAGTAGTGCTCTTTCTATCATCAATGTTCCCAGCCCAATCAGCATCTGTGTAAAATTTTAGTTAAAACTTTCCTTCTTTCTTGTACCACAATCCATAATCTTCAGTGTTCTTCAGGTATCTAGAAATTCTCTTTACAGCAGTCATATGTGATTCTTTAGGATTAGCATAGAATCTTGCTACAATTCCAACTTTGTGTGCAATATTTGATATTATGTGTACAACATACATCAATTTTCCAGTCATAGATCTATACAATGTCTGATTTACCTAAGTTGTCTTATCATCTTTTGTCAATTTGTATCATATGACCATAGGTGTACCGACTGGTTTTGAATCTTCCATTTTGAATGTCTTTAGTACTTTCTTGATGTACTTTGATTGAGTAATGTATATACCTTCATCCTATTATAAAATTTGCAAGCCAAGAAAAAATTTGATCTCTCCAAACATTGACATTTCAAATTATTTTCTTATTTCATCAACGAATGATTTCCATAAGTTATCATTTCCTCCAAATATGATATCATCAACAAAAATTTCAGCAATAAGAATCTTACCATCAATTCCTCCTTTAAAGTACAATTTATTGTTATCACTTGTTATAACAAATTCAATACTAATAAGATAGGAGTGTAGTCTTTCATACCATGCTTTCGATTCTTGTTTTAGTCTATACAAGGCTTTGTGCAACTTACATGCCATGTTTTTCTAATTAGGATCAACAAAACCTTCAGGTTGTTCAATGTATACCTCTTCTTCCAGTATCCCATTCAGAAATGCAGATTTAACATCCATTTGATAAACTTTAAATCCTTTGTAAGTAGCATAAGCAAGCAATATTCTAACTCCTTCAAGTCAAGCAACGGGTGCAAAAGTTTCTCCATAGTCAATACTTTCTTCTTGTGCATACCCTTTGCATACTAGTCTTGCCTTATTTTGTATAACATCTTCATTCTCATTCAATTTGTTTCTGAATGTCCATTTGGTGCCAATTAAATTCTTATCACTCAGTCTCAGTACCAATGTCCATGTTTTTTCCTTCTATATCTGCTCAATTTTTTCATTCATTGCCTTAATCCATTCATCATTTGCAAGTGCATCTCTAACAATTTTAGGTTAAAATTCACAGATCAAACATGTGTTATCATTCAAATTACTTTGTGTCATCATGCCAACTCTCTTGTCTCCAATAATCAAATTTTGTGGATGATGTCTTCCTACATATTTTTCAAGTACAGGTTCAGTTGTTTGTTCTTCATTGTGTTCTCCAGTTGGTGTATTATTATGATCTCCAGTTGCAACATATTCTTGATTCTTGGTTGGTGTATCCTAATGCTCGGTAACATTGCCCTGTTGCTCGGTAATGTTACGCATTTTCTTGAGAAAAGTGTTAGGATCTTCAATGTAAATAAATCTACTATAGTCTTCTGGTTCTCTTTTACTTTCAGCATCATTCTTCTCAACAAATTCATCAACTCTTACGTTTTCACTTTCAATGATCTTGTTAGAAGACTTGTTCAAACATTTATAGGCTTTTCTCTTAGTAGAATATCCTAAAAATATTCCTTGATCAACTTTTGAATCAAATTTCCCATTTCTATCATCTTTTAGAATGTAGCATCGACTTCCAAATATTCTAAAATAACTCACATTAGGTGTGTAACCATACCATAATTCATAAGGTGTCTTGTTTGAATCTTTCTTCAGTTGTACTCAGTTCAATGTGTATACAATAGTACTAACAACTTCCCTCCAGTATACCTATGTAACACTCTTTTCAATCATCAACATTCTAGCACAATCCACAATGGAGCTATTTCTCCTTTTAGCAATCCCATTCTGTTGTGGTGTCCTCGGTGCAGAAACTTGTCTCTTAATTCCATGATCATTACAAAAGTTAGTGAAATAATCATAAATAAATTCTCCTCCTTTGTCTGATCTTAAACATTTCAGTTCTTTACCACTTTATTTTTCCACTTTATCTTTGTACCATTTGAACATCTTAAATGCTTCATATTTTTCTTTTAAGAACATGACAGTCATCATTCTAGAGTAGTCGTCAACAAATAAAATAAAGAATCTATCACCATAATAAATCTGTGTTCTGATAGGTCCACATAAGTCAGTATGAACCAGTTCCAAAATAACATTAGATGAAATATTTTTGCTTTTAAAACTAGATTTTGACATTTTTCCCATTTGACAATTTTTGCACATGACATGGTCAGGTTTAGATATGCTCGGTAAGCCTCTTACTTTCCTTTTCTTACTAATCTTAACAATGTTGTCAAAATTCACATGAAATAACCTCTTATTCCACAACCACACATCTTCATTTTTATCCATCAAACAAGAAGTTTCAGCAGTGTCATGATAGAATAGATTACCTTTTGATTATTCTCCAGTGTTGATTAACTTTCCTATTTCATCATAGATTTTAGCTTTTCAATTCTCAAATGCAACTCGGTGACCTGTGTTATTTAACTATGAAACACTCAATAGATTATAATTAATTCCTTTCACCCAATACGCATTATCACATTTGATCATATTGTTGAGGAATATAGTCCCTTTTCCTTTCACTGGACAAGGTGTATCATTTCTCATTCTAACATATCTACCATTATAATGCTTGATAAATTCAAAATTTTCTTTATCTCCAGTCATACAATGAGTACAACCACTATCAATAACCCAAATATCATTCTTGTTAGCTTTAGAAATAACTATTGTTTCAACATACCTTTCATCTTCTTTCAAAGCTACAAACATTGTCTCAATATCTTCATCAGTGTCAGTGTCAATGTCTTTGTCTTCATCTTCAATAAGGTAACATGCCTTCCTGTCATTTTCTTTGTAATCTCAGTTACCCCTTATGTCATACTATTGGTTACTTCTATATTCTTGATCATCCTTTCTGCCATTAGATCTTTCATTGTTTCTTTCATCATTTTTCCTGTTAGGGCATCTGGCAACAAAGTGTCAAATTTCTTTACAATTAAAGCATACCAAAGGTAGTTTACCTTTATATCTTCCTTTACCTTTGTGAAATATTCTAGCCATTAATGCTTCAAGTTTACCAAGTTCTCTCTTATCACTGTCACTCTCACTACCATTTCTTATCATGTGTTTTTTACCAGATTTACTAATTTTCAGAGACGACATAAATGTAGACTCAACACTAGGAACAACATTGTTCTCAAAAATTTTCAGCTCAAATGAAATCAGTCTACCAACTAGACTATCAATTATAATATTATTTCTAGGTGCTGCTCTCATTTCATGTATTGCAAAGACTCTAATAGCATAAATAGGCAATAAAGTTCTAAGAATCTTACTTACAATAGTGTTGTTGGTGTTTAAAATTGTTACGCTTTGAGAAGCAACCAATATATCTTAAGACTGATATTAGGAGTGGTTAGCTCCAAGTGTGAAAGATCTGTAAGATAACTATACCAAATATAGGGACAAGATTTCCCTCTGCACTTCTGGCTCTGCAAAACCAAGGTGGGTACACCTAATCCAGACAAAACTCAACTCTTTACAAAACCTTCTACTTCTGGATTCAAACAATAGATGATGATAAGAAAGTACTAATTGCCAACCAAGCATTCATTTACTCTCCATTACCATGGTGGAATAAAAAAAAACAACTATAAATGTAAATAATTCTACAATGATTTTGATTAAATTTAGGGACAGAATATAGCCAAACCTATCAGACATATATCTCCACATAATATAATAGGTCTAGATCAGTGCCTTATGATGAACTATAACTGATTGAATGTTTGAATATGTTAAGTTGATGATCACCAAGATGCAAAAAGTTAATGCAAGACATTAAATCAGTTAATGTATTATGTTTTCATTGATGTCAACTTGATATAACCTATATGGTCATGTACATACTGCTAAAAGACTTCAAAGAACCAATGAATCAAAGGCTATGCTATCAGTAATGCATAAAAGTTAAGTATTCACAAAGTGACTGTATACACCGACAGAGTGCACACCGATGGATAGAGTAAAAAAACAAGAGAAAAGTCATAGTGTTACCTAACAAGCAAAATCATAGCATTACCAATGAGAAAATTCACAGTGTTACCCGACGAGCAAAAGCACAGTGTAACCCGACAGACAGAATTACAGTGTTTCCCGATGAACGGAGATCGTGAAGACAACTAAAGTCTCACCAATGGAACAGTCAGTTATCATCGATGAATAACTGAAGTATTGATCGATAGAATAAAGATTTTAGAAATGAAAAAAGGCTTAGTTGTCAAGAGCTAAATATAGACTTAACTGGTACTTATCCTTGTTTTAATTGACAAGATAAAGTCATAGATAAGTGAAGGATTTAAAGTTGTTTTGTCCAAGAAGATCTCTACAAGATAAAACAAGATTTTTGCTTTAAATATAATTGGCGAGAGTTGTGGATCATTCCAAGATCAAGAAAGCCAAGAAATGGTGAAATCATGTATATATAAGAGACAAGCTTATTCAATGTGAATAAGGGGAGTGACAAGAAAATAGATGCTGAAGAGATTTTGAAGGAGAAGAAATTCTTCATTTAGACCTGATCAGTCAAGCTGAGGAAAGAGAAAAATTATGTAGACACTGACGAATAGTGATACAACATCACATAGTAGAACAGTGTGGAGCAAAGGTATTGAATTGATAACATTGATCAGAAAGGTAATGCACTTAAAATAGATCTGAAAATCTACAATTCTAGTTGTATATGTGAACAGATCAATTTATTGTTTCAATTTAACCATTGAAGCATCAAGTCTCTTAACCGAGCAAGACTTAAAAGTCTTTTATAATTCAGATACATCCCAAGGATTATCAAAAAGTTTGATCATACAAAGTAGCGTTGGATACGCCCGATACCTATTGACAGGCCAAGTGAGTGTTTGATCAAGGATGGTAGCATTAGATGCCAGATACTAAGTGACAAACTATTCATTTAAATCCTCTAACAAGGTCACACCTAACAGTGTGTTTTTAACCTTTAACAGGGTTGGCTCTTCACCGAGCTCACTTCAGAAGAGTGAAAATTTGGGTTACCGGTCCTGTGGTTTTTCCCTTAACAGGGTTTCCACCTTAAAAATCCATGTGTTAATGTGTTTATGAGTCATTACTTTATTGTTTTGCATTTCACATAAGTCTAGATTGATTGGTATACACTAGTTATTTACTATATTATGGTAAATAGAAAGACTGCTTATCGGTAAACATACAGTAGAAGGTTTTACAAAGCATTCCGACAAGTAGTAATTTGATATAAGTATTTGGAGACATTCATCTTATAGGACTAAAGATAACTATAGGTATAATTTTATGGTACTAAGTTTTAAGGGTTGATTTAAGGATTAATTTTTTAGGCCATTGATTCACACCCCCCCCCCCTCTCAGTTATTCTAATAATTGGTATCAAAGCTTGTGTGCTTAGAAGGAAA
>MU225787.1:273393-287883 GCA_018584345.1 Thuja plicata
GATCATACAAAGTAGCATTGGATATGCCCGATACCTATTGACAGGCCAAGTGAGTGTTTGATCAAGGATGGTAGCATTAGATGCCAGATACTAAGTGACAAACTATTCATTTAAATCCTCTAACAAGATCACACCTAACAGTGTGTTTGTAACCTTTAACAGGGTTGGCTCTTCACTGAGCTCACTTTAGAAGAGTGAAAATTTGGGTTACCGGTCCCAGTGGTTTTTCCCTTAATAGAGTTTCCACGTTAAAAATCCATGTGTTAATGTGTTTATGAGTCATTACTTTATTGTTTTTCATTTCACATAAGTAAGTCTGGATTGATCAGTATACACTAGTTGTTTACTGTATTTTAGTAAATAGAAAGACTGCTTATCGGTAAACATACAGTAGAAGGTTTTACAAAGCATTTCAACAAGTAGTAATTTGATATAAGTATTTGGAGGCATTCATCTTATAGGACTAAAGATAACTAGAGGTATAATTTTGTGGTACTAAGTTTTAAGGGTTGATTTAAGGATTAATTTTTGAGGCCATTGATTCACCCCCACCCCCTCTCTCAGTTATTCTAACACCTTAGCCCTTGGGTAAACTCCTAAATACAATATTGAAACTGAAACAGCCTCTTGGTATAGACTCAACGTTATAAACATAAAATCTCTCATACTACACACTACAAGATCCTTAAGTAGATAATCCAATAGAATCAATGTAATATCCAAATCATTTTAATTTGATCTAAGATCAAAGACTTTTGGAATACACATATGTATAAGCAAGACTCATACAGTAAGCCAGAAAACTTACAACTCAATAGATAACACAAAGGAGAGACTTAAAATTTGAGAAGACTTATATTAAGTATAATGAAATCTTGTTCCCAAATTAGTATGACAATGAAATACACAATAAAACAATATGAAAAGGATCATACAACTTTCTATTCTATATCAATGTAGTCTAAACCACACCTGCTATATCCTAGACTGGAAATAAATACAAGCCTAAAGCTTTTACAATATTATCCCAATTCTCCAGCCTTTTCTAAATGGTCTTGAAAATTCCTTTATAGGAATAGGAATGCAACAAGATTTGGACCATTTAAGGTTAAAGTTTACAACCAATCATTCCAAGCATTCAATTCAATGATCAAGTTGAAAACCCTATCTCTTTCCCTTCAATCTATACAAATCTGATCTGAAAACAATTGCTCTGGTCCATGGATGTGAACGCAGTACCCTGAGGTGCAAGAAATTCCAAGGCATGATGCGAAGAGCAGCTCAATATAAATGCAAAGAGACCAGGTGCTGCTATAAGTATTTATCTGTCTGATTTAGAAACCTCTACCTATCAATTCTAGTTATGAATGCACCCTACCATATCATATTTCAACCCCTACACTATCCAACAGTTGTGCAAAGTTGATCCACAAGATCATATCGGTTCATTAATGGCTCTGAGATAAAATATCAGTCGACTTCCATGAAACCCTTCAAGAAAAAAATTTAAATATTTGAATTTTGGTCATAACAGTCACAGGTGGTGTAGAAAGAGACTTGAATGGCTGAGATCAAATATTTTTTCAACTTTAAAACATATCCATAGATTTCTTTTAAGTTATCCAAGCACTGTCAATCAGATTATGCCAGGTGTCGCATAGGCGTGATGGCTTTATCATTATCTTTCATTCATCTTCTTTATAAGGATTAGCACCCACCGTATGATCTATCTAAACTTTCTTTATCTTTAACTCATTCCTCGCTCCATCCCCACAATCATAGGAGGACATGTGTCAGCTAGGCGCAATGCCTCAAAGACTATCTGACAAACATCTCTACTTTAAGGCTTTACGACCACCATCAGATCTTTTCAAACTCAACTACACATTATCTTTACCCTTGGTCTCAAAACTACATGTCCCACTTAACCGGAAGGACACATGGTACATGGGTGTGATGCCTTGAATACTATCCATCTATCATCTTTTCTTTAAGGCTTCACGTTGGCCGTTAAATCTTCTACAACTTGACCACTCGTTAATTGACTTCAAACAAGCCCCAAATATGACAATTGTCACGTGTCAAGATGGTGAAATGCCTCAAACATTATCTTTGCCACATCTTTGGATTGAGGTAAAGTGTCAGCCACACGATGAAAAGAAACTTGTCTGATCTTTACCTTATTTTTTCTGACTTTAGTCGAGTCCTGCCATGAACATGTGGCACTCTATCATGATGCCTTGAACAGTAAAAAGCTTCATCTTGCACTTTATGGCAAAGTGATATCCGTAGATCTTCTTCTGATTTGATCAAAATTTACCCTGTCTTAAGCTTCAACCACTTTACATGTGGCGACCAGGCGCGATGCCTTGAACACTAACTATTGTTCATCTTCTCTTCAAGGAAAAGTGTTGACCACACCATCAAATCTGACTTGATCACTCATTAACTTGCTTGATCTCCAACCAGTTCCATAATCTACCACATGTCACTTAGGCATAATGCCTTAATGGATAACTACCTTCATCTTTTTGTTTGAGGTAATGTGCCAGCCATAGGATTGACTTCAACTTGCTCGGCAGATGTAAAAGGTAATAAAGTGACTCAGGGACATTAAAACTTAGGACTTAGGGAAATATTAAAATTCACCCTGCCTAACTTAGGAAATAAAATATATGAAGTGTAAGGACTTAAGTGATAAAGTGGCCCCACTCAGACATAAAACATAAAGCACATCAGTTTAAGAGATTTAAGTGAAGCAAAAAAGTAACTTTAGTTTATAACAAGTCTTTGAAGATTTAGGGTTTAGCATGAATTTTGCACAAAAAATGCTTAGGGCTTTAGGACAGAGACCTAAAACAACTTGCAGAGACCAGAGGAAAAGGTATGGAACCATGAAAATTTTGAATGGGTCTAACAGTGGCTCCATCTGGGGATGCATGCCTCTTGCAGGCATGCCAAGGATTCAAGATTTTCTGGGATAAGCAGACCACCTACAAAACAAGAAACCTAAACTAAAATAGAAATAATATATACAGACTTACTTGTTCATGTATTTTTCATACTTCAAGAAAAGTAGAACTTCAGGCACTATCCATGAACTAGAAATTCCAGAATATTTCCAGTCAAGTCCTTTAAAATGTATGATTCAAAACCCCACATGTTGTCAATTATGTATGGGCCTAGCTAGATAGGATCAAATTTGGCATGTTTTCCTTTTTCCTCCAGTGTAACATTCCACATTAAAACCATATTATCAGCTTCAAACTTTCTAGCAGTGGTTCTCTTGTCAAACAGGTCCTTGCATTGTAATTGCAGTTTGACATTCCTGTCATGTGCTTCCCTTCTTGACTCATCAAGTTGTATCAAATCCTCCAATCTGATCCTCGTATCATCATCTATCTCATCATCATATTTTTGGAGGAATTTATACATTTGCAATAAGTTATTTTGAGGTAATCTAGCATGGATACCATAGACTAAGTCAAAAGGTGCACATCCAATAACCTTTTTCACTATTACTCTATCTTCCCATAGAGCAAGTTGCAATTTTGAATCCCAAGATTTCTTGTTTGTGTCCAGTACTCTTTTGATAATCTTTATCAGGCTCTTATTACTGGATTCATTCTGACCATTTCCTTGGGGGTGATATGGGGAAAAATAAGAAATTTGGATCCCATATTGCTGACAAAAGTTCATGAACTCATATGATCTTAAGCACATAGCATTGTCCACTACAATGGTCTCTGGACAACCAAATCTAGTCAAGACATTTTGCAACATAAAATCAATCACAACCCTACTTGTGGTTATTTTGGTGGGAATTTCTTCCACCCACTTGCTAAAGTAGTCAGTTGCCACTAGGATTCATGAATGACCCCCACTAGACTCATTAGGGATCTCACCAATGAAATCCATCCCCCATTTCTGAAAATGTGTCTCAACTATAACAGGATTTAAGGGAAGATTCCCACCAAACTTTAGATTTCCTAAAAATCTTTGACAAGCATCACATTCTCTAACATAATGATGGGCATCCTTGAAGATTGTTGGCCACCAAAAAATATATCTGATAATCTTATGGGCAGTAGTCTTAGCCATGTAATGACCACCACATGCACCATTGTGCATTTGTTTTAAGAGATTCTCAGATTTTTCATGATCTATACACTTGAGAAATACTCCTTCATTGCTCATCCACCATAGTTGTCCTTGAATTATTGAATACTTCACAACATGCAGCTTTACTATTCTCCTTTTGTTTTCATCCATGTCAGAGGGTAGCACCATCTTCTGCAAGTATCCAATGATGTCCTTGTACCAATCAGAATAATCCATATCGCAAACATAAGGTCTTTGCTCCTCCTCTAGCATATCAATATGATTTGCATTGAAATTGGTTTGAGCCATGAGTTTAGCAAGTCCCAGACCTCTTACCAATTTAGTGATATGAATGTCAATATTAAACTCTTGGATCTTGTTGATCCATCTACATCTCCTCCCTGAGACCTCTTGTTGGACTAAGATATCTTTTACAGAAGCACTTGGCACATAATCAATTATGGTTGCTTCTACCAAATAGAATCTAAATGCTTTAATAGCCTTGACCAAAGCATAGGCTTGTTTCTCCATTATAAGCTTTCTTTCAACACCCCATTAAAAAAATTTAAAATCAATCTTCATATCTCTGATTTTCATATTGAGTATTGGTAAGTTCAAATACAACCAAGTTCAATGCAAAGGTTTAGAGATTCATGATTCAGGTTTGAAGTACAAGTTTACTTTGTTGAACCACTTTGAACAGAGTTCAAAATAGATCAAACTGGTTCAAGAGGTTCAAACTAGTTCAGGCAGTTTGCAGGTTCACAAGGTTCCACAGATTCGATGGAAGATTTCAAAAGCATAAATTACAAAGTTAATGTTCAGAATGGTTCAATTCACTTCACTAGTTCATAATGGTGCAGAGAGTTCAACCAGTTCAAATTCAAAGATCCAAGGTTTAAAAGTTTCAAAATGTGATGACTCCCCAAATTTAGTAAAAGGTTACATACACATGAAAAAGATGACCCCAAGTTAGTTACATCAAATGATGTGAATAAATTTCATGGAGGTATTAAATAATTTGAAACTCATGTAATTATAAAGAATAATCATATGAAATATGGGAACACCATTAGAATAAAGAAATTATAATAAAAAATTGTTTGTTTTGACATCATTTTGATAGAAAAATGAGTCTCAATGCAGGGAGAATATTTTTCATTAAAAAGTTGGATTTGGTCAATTTTGTAATATGTTGTGCATGGGAAAGTGATGCCATATATCACTGGAGAGATTAGTGAAATTTTATTTTCTCCAAAAGATATTTCTAAATGAGTACAAGTTTATCCAAGGTGACCAGCAACCACAAATCTGCTAAATCCAGAGAAATACAATCATATTTTGGGAGGCATAACTTTTAATCCAACTATTGGATCAAGCTGATTTTCAAAAATGTTTTATTAATTCAAATTATATAAATCCTCCCTAAATCATTTTTCCATATTCTATATAGAGTGAAAGTTATGGATGTCTGAGTGAACTACTATCAAAATTGCCAATGACTGTCATGAAAAAATGGCAACTCTTCATCGCCAGAGAATGCCACATGTTCAAATATCATTTAAAACATTGAATTATATATTTATAAACTTTGAATAAATATTTTATGAAGATATAAAATTAAAAATGTGAGGGATGTTATCAGAAAGAAAGAAAAAGATTAAAAAGTTTGAGTGGAAATAGTTTCAAAGAATCAGTTAATATAACTGACAAACATTATCAGGGCAAGAAGATAAATATGCCAGAAAAAGAAAGTTGGAGGTTCCAAATTTTCTTCTCGAGAGACTTTGTGCTATGGGAAGAGGTTTTTCTTTTTGTGTTTGTAATTGCAGAGGGAGAAAGGACAACATTATTTTGTTTTCACATTTAGTTTTCTGTGTAGTTGGAAATGGTAGGTTGTCTTTTGGCTACCATTTTGTATCAAAGGGTAGATGTAATACATTTTGAATCTTTGAGTTTAGAATTATTCATTTATATTTCAAGTAAAATTTGTGTTAATGCAATTAATTTTGATAAATTCCAGCTACAAATGTCTTTTCATGTATACAAAGAAATCTTTGAATTTCAAGTATCACATAATATGAAATAAATTTTGATCTTTCTTTCAACCTATTGTTTGTAAGTGTTGGGCTGGGAATCTTTGAGTTCTCAGTTTGTATTTACCTATTTGTAAATTGTCACATCTATCCCATGTTTATGGATAGATGGTTTCTCTCCTTTTGTGCCTTTCGGTTAAAGGCATACCATTGATTCTATTTATTGCAAATCCAATTAAGGGATTTGTACCTTCACATCAAAATTTAGAGAGCGTTTGCACATAACCATTGCAAGCATCTCAACTGTCAGTTGCAAAGTTTTGTCTTCTTGTTTGGGCATTCGGAAGTTATTTTGAAAGGGTTTTGTTAAAAGACGAGTTTGCATGATTTTATTTTTGTTTTGCATCATTTTATGCAAGTTTTGTTTAATTGCATCATTAGATATCACTATTATCTCACTAACATCCATGATATCATATTTTAGATCTGCTTCTTGTAAAGACTTACTAAAAAAATAAATAGGTTGTTCATAGCCCTCTGAGTTCTTCTTCAATAATACTGCAGCAATAGTATTATATGAAGCAAAGGAGAAAATTTGAAGTGGCTTGCTATAATCAGGGGCTCTCAAAATAGGAGCATCTTTAATAGCCTACTTGATATCTAAAAAATATTTACATGCTTCTTGAGTCCATTCCACCTTCTATTACACCTGGGCTCCTTTCTTCATCATCCTTGAGATTGGAAAGCTAGTCTCTGCAAAGTTTGTAAAAAACCTCCATAAGAAGTTTACTTGTCCAAAGAAGGACTAAATTCCCTTAACATTCTTGGGCTGAGGGACCTTAGAAATTGCACTTACCTTTTTAGGGTCAATTCTAACTCCATCTTTAGAGACAATGAGTCCTAAAATATTTCCCTCTGTTACCCTGAAAACACAGTTCTTTGGGTTAAAGGAAACCCCATATTCTAATTCTCTTACAAAGATCCTTTCAAGATGATCACAATGTTGATCTTCCTTTGTTGATTAAGTAGTAAGATCATCTTGATAGATTTCCAAAAACTTGTTTATGAAATCTACAAATGCCACATTCATGACTCTCTAGAAAGTAGCTCTAGAATTTGTCAAAACAAGGGGCATTCTGACATACACATAAGTTCCCCAGGGTGTAGTGAATGCAGTCTTAAACTGTTCAAATTCCTTGACCTTGACCTAATTATACCCTGAAAAACCATCCAATTTGGACATCAACTCAGACCCAGTGACTCTTTGCAACATAGCCTCCATGTTGGGCAATCCATAATTGTCCTTCAAAGAGTTAATATTTAAGTTTCTGAAGTCTACACATAGTCTGATGTCTCCTTTTTTCTTTCTAATTGGTACCAAATTGGATACCCATGTTGAATGCCTTACAAGCTTTATGATTCCAACATCTCTCATCTTTTTTAACTCTTGCATCTTGGGTGCTAGGGTGGGATTGACAGGTCTCAACTTCTATCTGAAAGGCATAGAGCCCTCTTTTAATGGAATCTCATGTTGGAAAAGATCTTCTTTATATGCTTTCAAGTCATCATAAGACTATGCAAAAACATGTCTATATTTTCTAAGAAGATCCACCAATGAATCTCTAAGCTTGGGGGACAACTTTTTACCAATATACACCTTTTTAGGAGCCTGATCTGTCCCCAATTTTACCTCCTCCAATTCCTCAGGTTTTTTCATAGTGTTTGCAGAGAAAGGATTGTCCTTGTTATCAAAGGCTCTCTCAAGTACAACTAGACCTTTGGGAACCTTATTTCATTTTAGTTAGAGAACCTCCCTACCAAGAATATTTTCCTTTCCATCTAGAGTCTCTAAAAAACCATTAAAGTCCATCTCTTTGCTCCCAAAAGTGGATTCACAAGATAGGAATCTCAAAGTATCCTTGTCATCATCAAAAACTTTCCAATTTTCAGAATTGTTTGGAATAGATGGTCTAGATTGAACCTCTATTTTAGATAGCCCTACAAAAGTAATATCTTCAAGCCTCAAATCAATATTAGCCAACAGGTCTTCCATCTTTCTCTGACTCATGTCCATCCAATCAATGCCAAATGCATCAAAGTTTTCTATTTCATCCCAAACAACATTCATATACTATTTTAGCCTCTGATTCTTTGAAGCATACCTAGATCTTGTTTATGAGATAACCAAATTAGAGTATCCAATGACTCTGATACATCTAAACTTGTGTCTTGAGGATAGCCTCAATCCTATTAGTAAAGCCTCATGTTCTGCAATGTTATTGGTGCAGGTGAACAAAAGAGAAAATGAGAACTTTTATGTCTTACCACTAGGAGCTATTAGTAACACTCCTACAACAGCTCCTTCCTTTGAGCTTGCACCATCAAAATACATTATCCATAATTCACTCTTATCTGCAAGATTGTCTTTCTCTTCTATTAACAACATGTGTTGGACATCTCCCTCAACCTTAGTTTTTTTTACTTGAAAGGATCCAATGTCAGCATCCAAGAAACAATTCATAGTTTCCTCCTCACTCTCCTTAGTCATGTGAGGAGTTCTGGTTTCTCAGATACCTTGACATTTTTAACAGCTATGTCAAATGTTGCAAAGGATAGATCACACTGGATAATTCCTCACATTGAGGCACTCCATTTCCTAGATAGCAACATTCCATATTGAGGTGGGATGTCAACTACTAGAACACTCATTGTTAGCACCTTCTCTGGAAATGCAGCAAGTGTATAAGGCAAAGCCTTAATAATACCTATGACAAGCACTTCTCTTGAATCCATTGCTTGACATCTCCCATGAGGAGTATCTACCTGCAGTCCCATTGAATTCATTATTTCTACAGGCATGACCGTATTAGATGCTCCTGAATCATTCAAGCAATTCTTAAGCATCTCTCCATTAATAACTAATGTTAATAAAAAGAGGTCCACAACTCCCAAAGGAGTAGTGACGTGATTTGTGTTTAATAAAATCTATGGGATCTTATAGATGATCTCTTTTGATTATTTTCCCTTGGTATCAAATTTCTCCCTACTATTCCCTTTCTTCTCACCCATTTCTGACTTCAAGGCTCTCCTGGAAGAAATACTATTTATCCATGTCAAATTTTTATCCTTGTGCTCATGAATTCTCATCATTTCTAAAAATGAAACTTTGACTGTGATTTGTGAGAACAATTGTCCCATGTCAACACGATATCTTGCTTAATAGTGACAGCACTTCTATCCTCACTTTGATTAGCCAAGCCTATTCTTATAAAACTAAAAATAAAAAAATACACATGAGAGCCTCCAATGAGGTCTCACAGATGTCCAGCAAGGAAGGGTCATGGGGCTATATTATTATATTTATTTTTAAGTATTTTGCTACAAAATAAAGTTGAGATTTTTTTAAAATATTATATTAATGTTAGGTTCTTATCAAAATTTATATATTAAAATGATATACAAATAAATATTATTATAAAAATTGTTTATTTAAATAAATTAAACTTTGTGTAGAGAGTTTCTTTTTAATAAAAATAAATGGATTATATAATGTGGATCTTTTTATATAGTTGATTATAACAAATGAACAAGCATACATCAAAATCATCGTTTAATCAAGCAATGACATACAATGAGATGTTCTATGTAAAAGTCACAAATGTTGAACATGATGAGAATAGGCCTATCAGAGATATCTTGCTTAATAGTGACAACACTTCTATCCTCACTTTGAGTAGCCAAGCCTGGCTCAACTCCTTTAGCATCTTTTTGAATAGAAGAATCACATATCCCTGGTGTCCTTTCTTTAATCTTATGGATAAGACTTGGACTACTTGGTTTATCTTCTGATCTTACCTTTATCTTTTTTACACCCTCAGCACGTTTGTCTTTTTCTTGTGTCTACTTAGGGTCATGTTTCCTTAACAAACATACCAGCTGGCTTGTCATCTGCATTGCTAACTGTCATATTCCTTATATCATATTTACTTTGTGCTTGAGTAACCAAGTTTTCTATAATGTGTGCAATTTCCTCATTTGAAGGCCTTCTTACTACAAAAGGCCCTTTTCCCCTTGCAGTATTGCACCTTATATTATCAATGTCTACTTCCTTTTCATCAAATGAAAGCATATCCCAATCTTCAGCCCGATCATCAAATTCCTCTTCACTTGTTAAATATGAAGAAGTCATTGCATTCCCAACATCATCATATAGTTCTTCTTCTTCTCTTTCTTGTTGGGTCTAACTTGGATACATTTTCAAAGCAACAACACAGTTGTCAGGATTGTGTGGATATTGAAAAACTTCACACCAATAGTCTTCATTACACATGTTAGCTGAATTTCTCTAAAGAGGATTAGGAGTCTTATCATTAGGTATATCTTTCTTTTGTGGAAGAATAGCCCTCCCATCCTTCCATTGGGTAGTGTATGGGTAGTTTTGCATCCTAGGCTATTGATTGAAACTGTTATACGATGGCATGTTATTGTTTTGAGCTCTAGGATTCTTGCTCTCTCCTGGCTTTAGGTCTTTTATAGCACTTAGGAGCTACTTCATATTGACCTCATCTTTGGGTTTGGCATTTGAGGGTATGTCTAATTCCTTCTTAGTAGGCTTCCAATCATCTCTTCTACCCAACTTCTCGGATACCCTCCTATTGGTTTCTATATTGATAGTTGTTTTATAATATTCTCTTATAGTCCTTGGATTATTGTCTCTTAGGAGGTACCCCATCTTAGAATCAAATGCATTAAGATAAGTGGCTAAACAAACCTTTTCATCAAGTCTCATAACTTGGAAAAGTTTGTGCATAGCCCTTTGCAACCTTATGTTGAATTCTACAACATCTTCATTCTGATTCTTTTTAATATTGTTGTATTCATTTAACATGAATCCCTCATTGGTCTTATCACCATATTGCTCCTTAAATCAATAAATTAATTCATCCATTAACCCTACAGAATTATAGGGTAACCCTCTGAACCAATCCCTAACATCCTCTACTAAGGACTGAACAAAAATTTCATTAATACATCCTCATGCAATTTCATAATCATCCATCATGTCAATAATTTTTTTCAAGTGTTCTTCACATGTGATTACATTATTCCCAGCAAATCTAGGATGTTTATCTCTAATGACACTTGGAACTTCATTAGGGTAACCATGAATGTTATGAAATGAAAATTTCTTGTACCTTTCTTCATGAGTGGGTCTTCCTTGAGATGAAGTGTTAACTTGAGAAGCAGAGGCCTTAGCATTTGATGTTGTAGCTCCTTCAATACCAAGCTGAATAGGCCTAGTTGTCTATCTAAGAAAATAAACCTTCTTCTTCATCTTCAAAGTAGCAGCCTCCAATTCTTCCTTCTCCAGTTCTTTAGCTATGATATCTTTTTTAACTCTATCTCTTTAAAGATCAATATCCAATTTAGACATCTGATCTATTGGGATTTTGAGATTCTCGGGCTCATTTATTGTAACCCTTGTCACTCCCTTCTTTCCCTTATCCTTAGGGCCTTGATAATCAATTACTTGATGAATGACAGGCTCCTCCCCATTATTCTGAGGCTCATATAGATAAATTATTGCATCCATGTTCAAAAATTGCCTCCTTGATTGATCATTCCTGATAATCTTTTGTCTTACTTCATCTTCCTTTTCTTTCTCTCTTTTTTGTCCGAGGGAAGAATGTCTCTGGATTATTTTTCTCATCTCAATAGCCTCTTCATCAAATTCCTTTGAATTTGGGAGTGTGGTGTGAGAATCCTCCTCCTCTCTTTCATCAAGAGAGCTATGATCTTTATATGAACCTTGTCCAAGTCTGCAGCCTCTTCATATTCAGATGCATTACCTTCTTGGCTATGTTGGATTGGTCTTTATTCTCTAATGTCCTCATCTTGCCTTACATTTTGAGGGAGTCTTCTATTATCTTTTCCTCTTCTTGGCTGATCAACATTAGATGTAGTTGGGATATCATCTCCCAACCTATCTTCAGGATGTCTCTTTGACCAAGACCTGGTATTTCTATAACTCATAAAGGAAAGTGTGCGACAAAATGATTTTTTATTTACTCATCACTACTATAGAGAAACTCAGAGTCACCACCCAACTCTAGTTGGAATCACAACACTAACTAATATGAATGACTACAAATAGAGAAATCTCAAGATAAAATAATGACAAAGGACAAAATTAAGTAACTCTATGCTTCCACTGATCAACTTACGGGCCGATTATGACAATTTATTGCACCATCCCTAGTGGATTCGCCATCTTATTGGTGACTCAAATGGGAAAATGATATGAACAATAAAAAACCAGAGATCATTGAAAGTTTTAGCAAGACTTTTACATCTCTATCCCCAATAGAGTCACCATCTTGTTGGTGTTTAAAATGGTTACACTTTGAGTAGCAACCAATATATCTTAAGACTGGTATTAGGAGTGGTTAGCTCCAAATGTGAAAGCTCTATAAGATAATTGGACCACCTATAGGGACAAGACTGCTCTCTACACTTCTGGCTCTACAAAACCAAGGTGGGTACACCTAATCCAGACAAAACTCAACTCTTTACAACACCTTCTACTTCTGGATTCAAACAACAAATGATGATAAGAAAGTACTAAATTCCAACCAAGCATTCATTGACTCTCCATTAACATGGTGGAATAACAACAAACAACTATAAATTTAAAGAATTATGTAATGAGTTTTATTAAATTTAGGAACAGAATATAGCCAAACCTATCAAACATATATCTCCATAGAATATACTAGTTCTAGATCAGTGCCTTATCCATTGGGTAAACTCCTAAATACAATATTGAAACTAAAACAACCTCTTGGTATAGACTCAAAGCCATAAACATAAAATCTCTCAGACTACACACTACAAGATCCTTATGTAGATAATCCCAATATAGAATTAATGTAATATCCAAAGCATTATGTATAAGCAAGACTCATATAGTAAGCCAGAAAAATTACAACTCAACAGATAACACAAAGGAGAGACTTAAAATCTGAGAAGACTTATATTAAGTATAATGAAATATTGTTCCTGAATCAGTATGACAAGGAAATACATAATAAAACAATATGCAAAGGATCATACAACTTTCTATTTTGTCTGAATACAGTCTGAACCACATCTGCTATATAGTAGATTGTAAACAAATACAAGCCTAAAGCTTTTACAATATTCTCCCAATTCTCCAGCCTTTTCTAAATGGTCTTGAAAATTCCTTTATAGGAAAAGGAATGCAACAAGCTTTGGACCATTTAGGTTTAGGGTTTACAAGCAATCATTTCAAGCATTCAATTTTGTGATCAAGTTGAAACCCCTATCTCTTTCCCTTTAATCTATGCAAATCTGGTCTGAAAGCAATTACCCTGGTCCATGGATGTGAACATAGTATCCTAAGGTGCAAGAAATTCCAAGGCATGATGCGAAGAGCAACTCAATATAAATGCAAAGAGACCAGGAATTGCTACAAGCATTTATTTGTCTAATTTAGAAACCTCTACCTATCAATTCAGGTTATGAATGCACCCTACACTATCCAAAAGTTGTGCAAATTCAATCCACAAGATCAGATAGGTTCATTAATGGCTCTAAGATAAAATATCATTCGACTATCATGAAACCCTTCAAGAAAAAAATTTAAATATTTGAATTTTGGTTATAACGGTCACAGGTGGAATGGAAAGAGACTTGGACGACTGAGATCAAATCTTTTTCCAAATTTAAAACATATCCATAGATTTCTTTTAAGTTATTTGGGCACTGTCGATCAGATTCTACCAGGTGTCGCATAGGCATGATGGCTTTATCATTATCTTTTATTCATCTTCTTTATAAGGCTTAGCGCCCAGTGCATGATCTATCTGAATTTACTTTATCTTTAACTCATCCCTCACTCCAGCCCCACGATCACAGGAGGACAGGTGTCAGCTTGGCGCAATGCCTCAAAGGCTATCTGACAAGCATCTCTGCTTTAAAGCTTTATGCCTATAATACCCCAAAATTAGCATCTTGCAACCCTAACCAATTTTGTTGCAGTTGTCATTCTTCTAAATCATCAAAGTCCTATTGTACTAGGCAATTCTGAGTTTTCACTGACTCTACTCGGCCTGAGTGTCAAATGCAGAAAATCATAAATCTGTATTAATCATACATCATATTTAATTCCTAAATATCTATTTGGCTAAACAAACCTTATGATCAAATTAATTTAATTAATAAAGTCCTAGCACTTTAATTAAATTAAGTTCACCCTCTTTAGCTGAGACACATGAAAAGGAATTAAATAATATTTAATTATTAGATAAATATCCTCATTTCAATAATTGAA
>MU225787.1:303516-333019 GCA_018584345.1 Thuja plicata
ACCCCCTGAAAACTTTACTCAAAATTACATTGTTAGAATATTGAATTGTTGTCTCATTTTCTTAATATCATATAGAGTAATTTCATATTGCAAATAGAATAGTTTCAATTTCTAGAATAATGGCATTTAGTATTCATGTTAGATGATATCTCATGTTTCAATTTCTTAGCATAATCTTGCATTTGCATAGCATTTATCATGTCAAATCCTTTGTTCTTAGATTGGTCCATGGTTGTGAGACTCTCGTCCTAAGAGCAATTTCAAAAACCCCATCTAGATAGAAGGCAACAGGTCGAATCACGCAGACAGGCAGGATGAATAACTCATATTTAGTCTTGTTTGTACCTGGTGAAGAAGGACTATGTTGAAGTGTGTGGTTGATTGAGAAGGCCAAAATTAACACATACAACGCCCACTGTCAGATCTTTTCAAACTCGACTGCACATTATCTTTACCCTTGGTCTCAAAACTACAAGTCCCACTTAACTAGAAGGACACATGGCACATGGGTGTGATGCCTTGAAGACTATACATCTATCATCTTTGCTTTAAGGCTTTGAGTTGGCCATTAGATCTTGTGCAACCAGACGAATTGCTAACTGACTTCAAACAGACCCCAACTCTGACAACTGCCATGCGTCGAGATGGTGCAATTCCTCAAACATTATCTTTTCTGCACCTTCATCTTGAGGCAAAGTGCCATCCACACAGTGAAAAGAAAATTGTCTAATCTTTACCTTATTCTTTCTGACTTCAGCCCAGTCCTGCCACGAACACGTGGCACTCTGTCATGATGCCTCGAACAGTAAAAAGCTTCATCGTGCACTTTAAGGCAAAGTGATAACTGTATATCTTCTTCTAATTTGATCTAACTTTACCATGTCTTAAGCTTCGACCACTTTTCACATGGCAACCAAGCACGATGCCTTGAACACTAACTATCATTCATCTTCTCTTTAAGGAAAAGTGTTGACCACATGATCAAATCTGACTTGGTCACTCATTAACTTGCTTGATCTTTGGCCAGGTCCTGCAAGCTACCACATGTCACTTAGGTGCAATTCCTTAATGACTAACTACCTTCATCTTTGTGTTTGAGGTAATGTGTTAGCCATAGGATTGACTTCAACTTTCTCGACGGATGTAAAAGGTGATAAAGTGACTCGGGGACATTAAAACTTAGGACTTAGGGAAATATTAAAATGCACCCCACCCGACTTAGGAAATAAAACATATGAAGTGTAAGGAATTAAGTGATAAAGTTGCCTCGTTTGGACATAAAACATAAAGCACATGGGTTTAAGATATTTAAGTGAAGAAAAAAAGTAACTTCAATTTATAACAAGCCTTTGAGGATTTAGGGTTTAGCATGAATTTTGCATAAAAAGGACTTAGGGATTTAGGCCAGAGACCTAAAAAAACTTGTAGAGACCAGAGGAAAAGGTATGGAACCATGAAAATTTTGAATGGGTATAACAAGTGTCATCATCAATAACTCCACCTGCTCCACGAATAGCATTCACAACCTCCTTGATTTGGTTACTGTATTGTGATATGTTTTCTCCTTCTTTCATTCGCATGTCATCAAACTTTCCTCTGAGACTTTCAGCTTTATCTCTTTGCACATTTACATCTCCTCCATGAACTAGTGTAAGCTGGTCCCACATCTACTTGGTTGATGTACATGTCTTGACATCCTTAAATTCAGCATCAGATAGTGAAGAAGCAAGCTCTATCATCATAGTATTATGTTCACGTCTTTCTCTTAGCTGACCAATAGGTAAGGTGAACTCAATATCCAAGTATTGTGTTATATCATTTCCAATCCCTAATAGATATAGTCTCATTCTACTCTTCCATGTTGAGAAATTTTCCTTGTTTATCTTAGGAACATTTTTCTTATACATCTTGTGATCTTTAGCTTAAGTCCTTTAAAACTTTCCTTCTAAGAACTGTATGCTCTAATACCAATTGTTAGATAACTAAGAGGGGGGAGTGAATCAGTTAGTTTCAATTATCTTACAGTCCCAAATACTCCTAGATGTACATAACAAAAATTTCAAACATATAAATTAACTCAGTGAAATATAAATTGTAATCTCAAACTCATCTACTGAGTAGGAGTAAAACAAATATTGTGATTATTGATCAATGCAGATAAAGTAATGTGTTAAGAAAAATAACAATCCAACACATCCATACACATTAACACATAGATTCTTAACATGGAAACCCTGCTAAGGGAAAAACCACCTAGGATTGGTAACCCAAAATAATCCACTCTTCTAAAGTGAGCTCGGTTAAGATCCAACCCTGTTAAAGGTTACAATGCACACTGTTAGGTGTAACCTAGTTAGAGGATGTATCACTAATAGTTCTCCCTTGACCAATCATTCACTATGGGGTCAACAAGAAAATAATCAACATTCATTGAATGTTATAAGAAAAAGACTATTAAGTCCCACTCGGTTAAGAGATTTATCTGTAACAATGGTTAAACTAATATTAATGGTTAAACTGATATAGTAATGATCTGACTCAAATACAACTCTATTTATAGATTTTCAGATCTATGCTAAGAATAATAATACCTCTGATAAATATTCACTTCAGTTCCTCTAATTCATCATACTTTGTTCTTCTCGGTAAATGCTCTTTCTTTGTCGCTGGGTGATGTTTGCAGAAATGCTCGGTTCTGTCTTCAACCATTTTGATAATTCATGCATGAAGTTAATCTCTTTATTAATATGCATGTGTGTGCATCATGATTCATAATGAATCTATTGTCTCTTATATAGATATCATAAACCGTTGATTCTCCATCCTTAGATTTTGCCGCTTAATCTTAATTGTTGATTTTATTGCTTAAACCTTCCTCGACAGTTGTGTCAAAAACACATTTCAATCTCCTTCGTTTGATCATCTTAAATTTTCATATTCGTTTGATCAACATAACAAACCTTATCAATTACCTCAAAATCATAAATAATATGCCAGCTCATCATTTAGTCAGCCTTCAGTTTATTTACTTGGTCAATACTATGATGCATTGGTGATGCCTAGCTCAGTTAACAATAAACTCTATATACACTGTGTTTTTTCATTTTCCACTGTTCTGACTCAGTGTATACAGAATTCTTCAATTATCAACCTCATAAACTTTTTTTATTCCAGATCTTCAATCCATAATAGATGTTTGTAACCACTATGATAATAAAAACAAGTTGACATCAATGACAATACATTAACTGATTAATGTCTATCATCACATTTGTAACTCGGTTGATCATCAACTCAATGACTTAAAACATACAATTAGTTGTAGTTCATCATAAGACATGGAGGAAAAAGACTCAGAATGAAGGGACATCGTCTGGAAGCACAGATTGCACCATCTCTACCGAGTTGGTTGCATCGAGCTCTACCTAATTGGTGAGAGGTACGTAGGAATTGAAAACCTATTGAAAATCTTATTTCAGTTCCAAAATATTAGATTTGAGATCCATATTAGCATATTAAGATGCATCTAGATAATTTATGAGTTTGAAGTATTATGTGTAGTTGTTTTGTTTTATTCGGTTAAGAAAAGTCACTATATAGTCGGTGAATAAGACAAAACAGACTTGGCAAAGAATTTATTGCAAAACCTAATAGCCATTGAAAACCCTAATCAAGGGAAATCTTTAAATAGGGTGATTTCTAGTTCATTTGAACTTACCATTTACGAGAGTATTTGAGCATGTTGCAGGCGAACATTTATGGCATCCATTGAACAATATGAGAAGGTATTTCTAAATAATTTAAGAGCTTTTTGAGAGCATTTCTGGCTACTTTATATTACCAAGCTACATTTGTGAAGTAATATCTAGTCGAGCATGCCCTAGTTCATATTTAAACCTATCTTGAGAAGATATGGCACCGAGAGTCCAGAGATCCACACTGGTTAAGGATACAAAATCTATTACTAATAAGCACAATATGCCCCTAGCAATAACATCTGAAAAAGATGTGATGAGAGAATTATCATCAATCCATCCATGCGTAATTCTAAATGATGATGTGCATAGTTTTATACATTGAAAAATTGAAGATCTTTATCAAGAAGAAATTGATGCATCATTCAGTAAATTATGTCTAAACAAGAAATTGAAGGACGAGCACACTCACCTGGAAGTGAAGCATCTGACCCACATAATGAACCTACTAAGGGTATTCAAGCTCAAATGGGCGAGAATGATACTCAACCAAGTACACATGCAGACCATGTGGTTGGATGAGCCAATCAAAATGACAAAAGATATTCTACATCTCATTACTGGACTACCTATTGGTGATAGACCCAAGGCTGTGAAAAAAATTGAAAGAGGTAAACTTACCAAGATTACAAAGGCACTTTGGGATGGCAGAGGCATGTAGATATCTACTGTTGAAGACCCTAAGCTGAGGTATGCATGTAATATTCTATCATACCAAGTATTTCAATCATCCAAAGTGGACAACGTACCTTGTAGTGTTGTAGACTTAGTATACAAAATTGTGAAGAAGGGACTGAAAATTGATGTTTGTGAGATTTTTTTGAAACAACTGGACGAAAAAATGAATACCATCTGAAAAGAAAAGACCAATACTCTGAAGTTTAGTTCAATATTGGTATGTATATTCTTCTATTTTTAGAACTCTTTCCCTTCGATTGGTGATATAGTATGGAAGATAGACAGACCTATCATATATCATATCAATGAGTGCATATAGAGTTTAGGTGACAACTTTGACACTATAATGGCTAATTATTTTACAAATTTTCAAGCTAGAATGCATAGAAGGTACATAATACCACCCCAATTGATTGAAAAATATCAAGACAACATTTGTTTTGAAGTTGACACTAATGAAGGTTTCGCAAAGGCAGTTGAACCGAGAGCACAATAGATATAACCTATGGGATATGAGATAAACATTGATGAATCCTCAAAACAGATAGAAGCCCTACTGGCACAACCCATTGATCCTAAAGCTCTAAGATATGGCACTTATGAGGAAGTAAAAGAGAAAAGAAAGCAAACCATTGTTATACCTAAGGCAATAAGGAAAATAGAGAAGATGATTGACAATCTATCAAAGACTCTAGGAGAAGATGAAACTGGTAATGCAAAAGCTATTGTTGTAGTTGACAAGCAACTGGAAATAGTACCCTCACCGAGTACTACTGGAACAAAAAGGAACACCAGATCCTTTGTACAAGCAAAAGAGAAGGCTGCAGCCGAGATAGTTCAACCAAAAGGTAGAACATATACAAGAACTAGAGGAGGAAGGAAAGTTGTACACACCAAAAGAAGACTAAATCTTGGAAAGGGAAGTGACACAGAATCTGATAAAGCAGATAAGTCTATTTTGTTGAAGACAATTATTCAATTGTGTAAATTGTCATTGATGTTACACATGTATTTACACTTATGTAGTCACAAATGTCTACATTCAGATCGAGAATGATTGGTGAATAGAATGAGTTATTTAGTGTTGACCGAGTTCAGTCGGGCATTGAAGAAAGTTTAGTGTTGACCGAGTCACTCGGGCATTTCATTCTTGGTCATGCATTCAATGGCAACTGACTAACAATGATTTATATTCTATAATTAATTAGTTATATGAGGCTGACTGAATTGTGATTTATTATTTGGAAGTATATTCAAGCCGACTTGATAGCACTTACAATATAAATGAAAGGTCAAGTTTGGATTGAATGTGTGGAAGTGAAAAGTGAAAGAGTAAAAAAAGCAAAAGTGTGGAATTCTGTGATATGAAGAGTGAAGGTGAAATCAGATAGGATTCTAATTAAGTATAGATCACTTAGAGCTATAATAGAACATCTGATCAACAAGGATCTAGTTATAATTAGAGCAAAGATTTGAATCAGCAAAGACAGTTGCTTACACATACAGGTCAATTCATTGTTACTTTCTAACAATTGTAGCAGTGATCTAAAATCTCTTAATAGAGTAGACTTAACAGTATTTTTGTAAATCCTCTCACAAGGTAGCATTTCTATGTTGAAGTGTTGAAGACCTCTAACAAGGCCACTCCTCACAGGGCTCACTTCAGAAGAGTGAAAAATAGTAACTAGTTACATTGGTGGTTTTTCCCATATTGGGTTTCCACATTAAATCTTGGTTTCACCTGTGTATATGCTATTTGTTTTATGCTTTATGTTTATGTACTTAATCTCTAAATTATAATTGCATTGGATATTACAAAGATTGCTTTAACACCCGAGTTATAGAAGAATATCTTAATTAACCGAGTAACAGTGTTAAAGTATTTAAGACATCTAAGGGACAAAAGGATTTGTTTTGGAGTAACTGATTCACCCCTCCCCTCTTAGTTACTTATCTCATTTCCAACAATTAGTATCAGAGCTTCAAGTGCTTTCAGAAAAGGTTTCAAGGCCTAAGCTAAAGATCAGAGATGTCTTACAGAAGGGAGAACCCTAAGCTAAACAAAGACAACTTCCTAGCATGGCAGGAGCTAATGAAGCTACATCTATCTACTATCGGAGATGCTGGTTTGCAATTTTTGGAGAGAAAATACATGGAACCAACAGGAACTATGACTGTGGAACAGATGATAGAATAGAAGTATCACAACATAATGATGACTGGCATAGCCTCTTCACTCAGCTACTCAGAATTTGATGAAGTCAAGGACTTCCCTACAACCTATGATATGTGGAAGAAATTACAAGACATTCATGGAGGTGATGCAAATGTTAAGAGAGCCAAAGTAGAAAGTCTAAGAGGAAAATTTGACCAGATGAAAATGAAATAAGGAGAAGACATTATAGGATACAGTGGCAGAATCAAGAATATTGTGAGTGCCATCAGAGTTGCAACTAGAATAATTGAAGATACAACAGTGGTCATCAAGGTACTAAGAACTTTACTTCCTATCTATGCTATTAGAGTTTCAGAAATTTAAGAGATGAGGTGTAATAAAGATATAACTTTGGATACATTAGTGGGAAGGCTTACAAATTTTGAGCTAGATAACTTTGACAATTACTCTCCTAGCTCTAGCAATATTGAGTCTGCATTCAAAGCGAAATTGAACCTTAGTAAGAAGGATAGACACTCAAAAGGGAAGTAGATTGAAAGTGACAGTGATGATGAATCTGATGATGAAGATCTTGACATCATTGAAGCATTACTTGCAAGAAGAGCTGCAAAAGGAAAATACAAAGGAAAGATACCATTGATTTGTTTTTCATGCAATGAGGTTGGTCACATTGTTGCAAAGTGTCCGAACAAAGAAGACAAAGATGGGAAAAATTTCAACAAATTCAAAGGCAAGAAAGATTTCAAGAACTAGAAAAGCTACAAGGATAAAGGTAAGAAGTCTTTTTATATTGCTAAAGATTCTGACAGTGATGAAGAAGAATAAATGGTTTATATTACTATTAAGGATGAGTCGAATGAAGAAGATGAAAAGACAACACTTTTTTCACACATCAATAAAAATGACACATGGATAATTGATAGTGGTTGTTCTCATCACATGACTGGTGATAAGACAAAGTTTGAACATCTTGAACACTATGATGGTGGGAGTGTCAGTTTTGGGAATGATGAACCTTGCCTTGTAAGAGGAAAAGGTTGCATTGTTCAGACAGAAGGAATCAAATGTGATAATGCTTATTAGGTTGGAGGATCAAGGATGAATATACTTAGTGTAGCACAATTGAACAACATTGGCTTCAAGGTAGAATTCATGAATGGTAAGGAAAAGCTCCTAGATGGTAAAGGGAATGTAGTCGGAACTGGCAGACAAACAAAAGGTAATCTATTCTATCTTGATCTCACTGAAGGTTCATGCTTTATTGCACAAGTAGAAGAAATCTATTTATGGCATAAAAGGTTGTGTCATGTAAACTTTGATAATCTGGTAAACATAAGCAAGAACAAGAGATTCAGAGGTATTCCTATTTTGAAGAAACCTGAGTTAGCAATATGCAAACAATGTCAAATCGAAAAGATGGGCAAGACTAGTTTCAAAAGCAATAATTACAATACTGGTGAAGTCTTGGAGTTGGTACATACTGACCTATGTGGACCAATTGGAACAACAAGCTATACTAGAGAGAAGTATCTTATTCTATTTGTTGATGATCATTCCAGAATGATGACTGTCATGTTTCTCAGAGATAAATCAGAAGCTTTTCAAAAATTCAAATGGTTTCTTGCAAGAGTTGAAAAGGAAACAGGAAAGAAACTAAAAATGCCTAAGATCTAACAAAGGAGGAGAATTCATTTCTAATGAGTTTAATGAACTCTGTAATGAGAGAGGAATCAAAAGACAGGTATCTGCCCCTGGTACACCACAACAAAATGGAATAGTAGAAAAAAGAAACAGATCCATCATGGATTGTGCCAGAACCCTAATGATTGAAAAGAATGTTGCTACCAAATACTAGAAGGAGGCCATCAGCACTACAATGTTCACCTTGAACCAAGTTCAACTGAAGAAAGGTAGTAATCAGACACCTTTTGAATTATGGTATGGCTATAAACCTAATGTTCATTATTTTAAAGTATTTGGAAGTAGATGCTACATCTTGAAGGAAGCAAGAAATGGAAAACTAGATGCAAAAAGTGATGAAGGAATATTCCTAGGTTACTCATGTAAAAGAAAAGCATACAAATGTCTGAATATTACTACTCATAAAGTCATAGAAAGTGTACATGTCAAGATTGATGAGATTGCAGAAAAATGTGAAGAGAAGAGCAATAAAGAGCCTGAAGACTACAAGAACTTTGTGTATCATGAACCTGATACTATACCTATGACTCGAGCAATGGTGATGGGACAGAAAAAGTGTCAACCACTAAATATACTAGCACAAACTGTGCAACCCAAGAAACTAGTAGAAGAGACCGAGTCACAGACAAAGGGACCTGAGTCACAAGTAGAGGGAACCGAGTCACAGATGGAGGAACCTAAGTCATAGATAGAGGGACCTGAGTCACAGACATTGGAACCTGAGAATCAGACAGAGGAACATGAAAGAATGTTCAAGAATGACAGACCTAGTGGATCAAGTCCAGAATCTAGACTGAAGGATCCAGTACTTTCAAAATATGTTAAAATGCATCATGCACCTGAGCAGATAATTGGAGAATAGACAAAAGGTGTAATGATAAGGAACAAACTCAAAGGTACATGCTTACTAAGTGAATTTGAACCTAGAACTATTAAAGATGCATTGAATGATGAAATTTGGATAGAAGCAATGAATGAAGAAATTGAGCAGGTTGAGAAGAACAAAACTTGGACTCTTGTGCCTAGGCCAAAGGATAAGAATGTGATTGGAACCAAGTGGGTTTTTAGAAATAAGATAAATGAAAATGGTAAAGTTTCTAGAAACAAGGCCAGACTAGTTTGTAAAGGATATGCTCAAGAAGAGGGTATTGACTATGGAGAAACTTTTTCTCCTGTTGCAAGACTTGAAGGAGTCAAAACTCTTCTGGAATATGTTGCACATAAAGGATACAAAGTATATCAAATGGATGTGAAATCTGCATTTTTTAATAGAATCCTAGAAGAAGAAGTCTACATTGAACAACCTGAAGGATTTGTTGATCCTAGCAGAAGGAATATGGTTTGCAAGCTGCACAAAGCATTGTATGGACTGAAGCAAGCCCTAGAGCCTGGTATGAAAAACTACATAGCTATCTAGTAAGTATTAGATTTTAGAGAACCAATGATAATAGTAGCATGTACATCAAAGAAGGACCATAGAATAAAATACTATTAGCAGAGATATTTATTGATGATATATTATTCACTGGTTATGATGACCTATGCAAAGCATTCTCTGTAGTTATGAGTAAGGAATTTGAGATGTCTATGTTTAGTGAGATCAAATTCTTTGTTGGATTACAAGTACATCAAATGAATGATGGTATCTACGTTACTCAATCAAAATATATCAAGGAGATACTTAAGAAATTTGGTATGGAAGATTCTAAACTTGTTGGAACACCCATGTGCACTGGACAGAAATTGTCTAAAGATGATGATTCAAAAGAGGTAGATCAGACCAACTACAGATCTATGATTGGAAAATTGCAATATGTTGTTCATGCCAAACCTGATATTACATTGGCAGTTGGTATTGTTGCAATATTTTTAGCTAATCCCAAATATTATCACCTAATGGCAATCAAAAGAATTCTAAGATATCTGAAGGATACTGAAGACTATGGTTTATGGTATAAGAAAGGTGGAAACTTTGATTTAAAGGCATTCACTGATGTTGATTGGGATGGAAGTGTCGATGACAGGAAAAGCACCAGTGGTGGAGCTTTCTTTCTTGGAAATAGGTTAGTGTCTTGGACTAGCAAGAAACAAAAGTATCTCTCCGTCTACAGCAGAGGCAGAATATGTTGCTGCAGCAGTGAACTGTTCAAACATCATATGGATCAAGAAGTTGTTGTCAGGAATGAAGGAAGAAGTAAAAGAATTAGTTATTATCTACTGTGAACACACCAGTGCCATTAACATTTCAAAGAATCTTGTGATGCACACCAAAACCAAGCATATAGCAATAAAGTATCATTTTTTGAAGGAATTGGTACAAAATAAAGAAGTAAGGTTGGAATATGTGAATACCAAAGAACAAGTTGTAGACATATTCACCAAACCTTTACCTAAGGATGCATTCTTGTATCTTAGAGGAAAGATAGGGGTGCTTCCCCTAACTGAAGCTCACTAAAATACAGTTTAGTGATGCATCAACCCAAGCAACAGTGAAGATCTATCAGTTGATGTAGGTACATCATAGCATATTGCAGATGAATTTGTACATTCAGGTACATTACAATTACAAAGTGAAATAGTACTAACTATTGATATTTGTGGAGATGGTGTCTTTGGCATCTGTTGTCAAAGAGGGAGGGTTTTCTATAATACATAGGAATAAGATAAAAAAAGGGAAAGTTTTTGCTATAATACAGTAAGAGGGAGATTTTGATGTCAGAGGGAGTTTTTGGATGAGAATCAGAATGAAGCCAAAGACATTAATAAAAAAAAAAAAATTCTCTATAATTCTTTGTATTATGACATGTTGTGTTGCCATCAATGTCAAAGAGGGAGATTGTTGAAGACAATTATTCAATTTTGTATTGTCATTGATGTTACACATGTATTTACACTTATGTAGTGATGTTACACAAATGTCTACATTCATACCGAGCATAGTTGGTGAAGATAATAAGTTATTTAGTGTTTAATAAGTTCATTCGGGCATTGAAGAAAGTTCAGTGATGACCAAGTCACTCGGGCATTTCAGTCTTGGTCGGGCATTCAGTGGCAGCTGAATAACAATGATTTATATTCTATAATTAATTGGTTATATGAGGTCGACTGAATTGTGATTTATTATTTGGAAGTATATTCAAGCCGACTTGATAGGGCTTACCATATAAATGAAAGGTCAAGTTTGGATTGAATGTGTGGAAGTGAAAAGTGAAAGAGCAAAAAAAGCAGAAGTGTGGAATTCTATGATATGAAGAGTGAAGGCAAAATCAGATAGGATTCTGATTGAGTACAGATCACTCGGAGATACAATAGAACATTTGATCAGCAAGGATCCATTTATAATCAAAATAGAGATCTGAATCAGGAAAGACAGTTGCTTACACATACAGGTCAATTCATTGTTACTTTCTAACAATTGTAGCAGTGATCTAAAATCTCTTAACAGAGTAGACTTAGCAGTCTTTTTGTAAATCCTCTCACAAGGTAGCATTTCTATGTTGAAGTGTTGAAGACCTCTAACAAGGCCAATCCTCAAAAGGTGATTAAATCCTTTAACAAGGTCACACCTAACAGTGTGTTATTGTAACCTTTAACAAGGTTGGCTCCTAACAGGGCTCACTTCAGAAGAGTGAAAAGAAGTAACTAGTTATATTGGTGGTTTTTCTCATATTGGGTTTCCACATTAAATCTTGATGTCACCTGTGTATATGTTATTTGTTTTATGCTTTATGTTTCTGCACTTAATCTCTAAAGTATAATTGCATTGCATATTATAAAGATTGCTTTGACACTCGGGTTACAGAAGAATATCTTAATTAACTGAGTAACAATGTTAAATTATTTAAGACATCTAAGGGACAAAATGATTTTTTTTGGAGTAACTGATTCACCCCTCCCCTCTTAGTTACTTATCTCATTTCCAATATGTTCCTGTAGCAAGTTTTGCTAATGTACCAAAAAGTCTAGATGACTTTCTTGAATCATTAAAGAAATTAGGAGGATTTGCAGGATTCAGGCATACTAAGTATGAGAAAAGAAATGAGGAAGACAAGAAGAAATTAAAGGTGTTGTTGTAGCAACACTATTGAACTACAAGGTCACACCAATTGAACTTGGTATTCATATACCATAGGATTTGTATGATAAAATTGCTACTAGATGGAAGTATTCTATGAATGCTTAAAAGAAAATGAGAGAAAGGTCATTAGATCACACTATTCTTGACCTAGCACCATCAGAAATCAAAGAAGCATTGAAGATATATTCTAAAGATTTCATTGTCAAGGGAAGAGCCCTTGGGAGAATGAATGGAGATATGGAATCTGTAGAAAAGGAGACAGTAATAAAGTGGAGAAAGATATACAAATTAGATAACACTAAGCATGGAGAGGAAGAGACAAGTCAACAAGGAAGCATGAGTAATCAAGAAAAGGAAACCACTACCAATGTATAGCCAATTGATCTAACTGTAGATAAAGGAGAGATAATTATTGAAGATATAACAGAAAAAGTGGACCCTGCAAAAGATTTACAGAAAGATGAGGATATCATGGACACTCAAGTTCAGGACATTGAGTGTATGGATGTTGATTAAGATCCACTACAGAGTCATGAACTGATATTGATACAAATTCTTAGTTACACTAAACAGTCACATACTACAACTGACACTGCACAGGAAGCACCCAAGGACACTAAGACAAAGAAAGAGAAAGAAAAGGTAGAAGAAACCCAAACGACCGAGACCAAGCAAGGCAAGACAATCAAGTTGGTACCACCAACCAACACCGATGGTCAGAAACAAAACATTGCCCCTACCGATACAACAAATGTTCATGATACACAAAAAGAAAAGTCACAGGAATCAAATCTTAAAAAGAAATTAGATGAGCAGAGAGAGGAAGAGATAAATGAAGAACATAAGGTAGAAGACAAGATTGGAGAGAGCATTATTATAACTCATATCGAGTCACTTGATGTAGGAAATACATCACATTCAAAACTTTCTACTGGCAAGTATGTTGGGAGGTAAGAAGAAATCAAAGAAGAGGAAGCCAATCGACTTAGATCAACAAATAATTATTTACCAAGTTGATCCTAACACTCTGAAGCATAAGGACTTAATGAAATATTTAGAGTTAGTATCTCTATGGTTGTAAAGAGGAATAAGACTACAATACTTGAACATGTTAAAGAAATATTTTCAATAATTGTTCTCGAGGGCAAAATTGATGAAATAGAGAATCTACTGAATCAAGTTGGAGAATTGGTCAAGTAGATCAAAGGACCAAATAAAGATAGACATAATACATGATGAAGATACACCAAGACAAAATGGAACATAAACTGATGGAAGGACTACTTCAAGTAAGTGAAGTGGATAAGATAACTCTATCCGAGTCATGTGAAGAAATTGAAAATTATTTAACTTCTATTATTTCATTATTTCAAAAATCTTGTATTCTTTCACATTGTACCCAGGATATTAGATCTAAAAGGAAATTGAAGTTGAGAAAGAGCTGACAGAACACCTAAAGGCTATACCGACTGAGACTGGATCATTCCAGACATTTTATGGAAAAGGACAAGAACTACTGGCATTTCAAGCTTCATTGAAGCGGGAGGAGAATAAGATCCAATTGGAATTGCTTAAGCTTCAAGCATTTCTCATTCCCCACATCCAATCGATGTAGAACTAGCTGAAGCAGGCCAAAGAGCTAGTAAATTTTCCAGTAGTAAGTACACTGGATGATCTTATTGGCATTGCAACAGATATATCCAAGCAGATTGTGGTCTTATAGACTCTCCGAGACACTTGGGAGACTGTATTGTCAAGTATTCAACAAAGGTATAAATATCTTTTGACAATTAGACTATAGTTGTAGCATTTTTTGTCAAAAAAAGGATATATATTATGGAGATTTATAGGGGATATATTATGTATAAGAGATAAAGGGAGATATACGAGATATCAAAAAAACAAAAAAAAATCATATATGTGAAAATAAAAAAAGAGGAGATGAAAGTGAATAGGGAGTAACTACCGAGGGGGAGTTATACATTTTGATGACTTTGAATATTTTTTGTCAAAAATGCCCAACTAATGTCAAAGGGGGAGATTGTTACCTCTGTAAGTTATTTTTGTTGTCATTAGTTTTGTCAAAGTCGCAATTCATGGAGAACACATTCAATGAATGGAGAAATTCTTATAAAGGACTAGTTGGTAATACACACCGAGGCAGTCAGTCAAGACATAAAGAATTATGGATTCGGTAAAGCAAAGAAGTGAGAACTAAGCATACCAAGCACATTTTGTTATCGAGTGGATATAGTACACCGAGTTACTAGTTACCGAGCACTAAGAGATCACACAACCAAATCAGAAGGAATATGTAACCGAGCCATACAGTTAATTCAAAAAGTGATAAGAACGCATTTAATGCATTATTACTGCACTAATTGTAATGCTACAAGTATTAATAACAGTTGGTTACACGATCAACGATCGATTTCATTCAAGATGAAGATCTAAGGCATAGATTAAATGGTTAATGGGATTTTTGTATTTCCAGGAACAACACCAAATACTGAGGTAAAAATGAGACGATCACCGAGCGAGAAAGAAGATCAAACAGTTAAGGATAATCATTTCCCACCTAACTCACATGATTAAGAGGTTAAAAATTCATAATTATAAAGGATGAATTTACAAGATGAAGTTGTTGTTGATGTTAATGAAGGAGTTAATATTTTTAATGAATTATTGAGGGAGAACAACCTAGAGCAGAGTTGTACCGAGCATATTTAGCTACAACAGAGCATAACAGTGAAGTGTTACAGATATCAGAGTTAAGGTAACACATATCAGAGCACATAGAGTCTGAATTAACATTTTTATTTGATGCAAAGTATACAGACATTTCATAGTTTAAGTACTATTGTATTGTGAAGATTAAATCCCAACACTGGGTAGATCCTAACAGATCTTGTTATTGTAAATCCTTTACCTTGGTACATCTCTAAGTGTAGATATTATAAAATCCTCTAACCAGGTAGACCTAATAATTCTTGTATACTCTTAACCGAGTAAGCTATCAGAAGTAGCAAACATTTGTATCTCTAACTGAGCAACCTTTCATACTGCAGTTTTAGTGAAAGTTGTGGGTGTCATCCCCACCGCAGTTTTGTCCTCTAACCAAGGATTTCTGTGTAACCAAATCACTGTGTTATGAGTTTATTTGTTATGGTTTTAATGTTTTGAATTACATACTTTACATTACTTTCATTTTAAATCAATGGAGTCGGTAAAAAGATAACAACAAGTTTATGGTTAATTAGTTAAGGTATTAAGTTAAAAGTTTTATAAGTACTGATTCACCCCTCCCCTCTCTGTCCTTACTTTCCATACATTATTCAAACATATATGATCTATTATTTGGATTTGGATTTTTAGACACAAAATCATGTTCATAAGATCTAAGAGTACCAAATTGCAGTAACTTAGCTTCCTCTTGATGTAATAAATTATGAAAAATAGAATAACTTAATTGAGGAGCTAAACTAGGAATAGCAAATTGAAAATGAATGTTAGTAACAAACTGTTGAAATTCTTTAGGAAGACATTTCTTTAGAATGATAGCAATTAATCTAATATCAGTTAAAGTAACATTTAAACCACTTAATTGAGTTTCAATAACATTAAATTTGAGTAAGAATTCATCCATGGATTTGAAATATGTATACCTCAAGCCTTCCAAGTTGTCTTGAAGTTGAAGCTTTCATGATTCAGTGGATTTGTCATAAGTTTGTTTCAAAATGTCTCATTCTTGATGGGCTTTGGTGCAATGTTCAATCAAGAAGTATAGATCAAGAATAATAGAAAGGCCAATTAATCCAAGAGCTTCTTCATTTTTACCTTTCCATGCATCTTTGTCGGCTTGAGAAGTAGTGGTAGTCGGTTCAAGAGAGGCATTTGTAGTAACTTCTAACAAATTCTTAAAATGAAATATAAAAGAAATATGTGTTTTCCATTGATGATAGTTAGAACTGTTCAATTTGATTTCCAGAATTAATGTCGACATTGTGATCAAATTAATACAATAAATTATATGTTAAAAGAAATCTAAAAGAGGAATTAAACGCGAATATCACCGGTTAATATGCAAGAAAATTAAGAATTTTTTTTAAAAAAATTATTTAAATGAGAAAACAAATTTTTATTGCAACTATATATCAAAATGGCAATTGCAATATGTTTATAACGATAAAATATATATTGGGTTAAAATTTTATAAAACAATATGAGACAAAAAATTTGTTTTAAAGTTTAAACATTTTGATAAATAAAAGATTGAACAGGTTTGTTAAAAATAGAAAAAGAATCTAATGATTAATGTTGGACGAAGAGAGTCTAATGATTAAACAAATTGATATTAAAATTGTTTTATGGTTTTGAAAAGGTCCGATTAAACAGATGGATATTAACAAAATGTTATGATGTTAATTAATAATTAAAAATTAATGAAAAGAGGAATTAACAATGAAAGTAATGATAAACAAGATAATAATTATAGCCAAACAAAATAGAGGCAGAGATACGCAGAGAAATAACATAATACACTACCAAAACAAGAAAAAAGGTCAGAGATATTATAGCAGAGCTAGCAAAGAAGGTGCTGAAAGTAACTAATAAACAACCCAATGAATGATATATCTTTTGCAGGGAGTAATAGACTGTGTTGAAGGTAACTAAAAGGCAGTTTGTAGCAAAGGATAATGTGATAATGATGTGTAATGAAGACCAATAAATGAAGGTGGGACATCTTAGAGAAAAATTTTAAGCACTGAGGGAGGAGGTATGCCCTAAGAGAGGGAAGCACAAGAGGTTGCGCAACACAAAGCTACAAGAAACCAAAGTAGGCTATGTCACAAAGACAAGTTGTGTAGCACAAGTTGTTGCACAATGAGGGGAGGAAGCATGGAAGAGATTCTAGGAGGAGGTTTGAGGAGGTGCGCATGGAGAAGAGAGGAGGTAACGAGAATGGAGAGATAAGAGGTGAAGCTACGCAAGGGTGGAAGGAGAGCCATGGCGTAAGGAATAAAAGGCAGTGTGGGAAGCAGTTGCACAAAGAAAGGGGAAAGAAAATGTGCAGACCAAGGAGTAATGTTGCCAAGGAAGGAAAAACAATGAAGGAGAGGAGGAGAATAAGTATAAAATAGTAACCAACGATGTATAAAAAATAAACAAAGAGATATAAATAGTGACAAAGATATAAAAACCTATAGAGATAAAGGAGAACAGAGATATTTGATAAAAGATATAGTGTAATCCTGTAGAGTGTTATAGAATACCGATCGAATGATAAAAAATGCAAACCCTTGCAGACTCCCGACAAAGGGTACTCAACTTAAAGAATAAAATGTAGATATTAGGCTGAGATCTGGTGGCAAGCCATCCATAACTAGATAAAAAAATAATAGATACTGGGTTTGGTGGTGAAAAACAAAAAAAATTCAAATCCTAGACACTAAAACCACATATAAAGTAGCAAAGGTGATAAGAAAGAGCTGCAACAATTGTTAGATCTACAAAAAAAGAAAAACTTGCAACAAAAAGTTAATCAATCAACAAAAAAAAGGTTTCTTCTTCTCAAACAAGATATCCTTCGAATGGTACCTTCATGCAAACACTCAAAACAAGGATTATTCATCTCTGATACCATGTAAGAAATATACAAAAATAAAAAGAGCTAAAGGAAATAATCCAAGTGAGTGAAGCAAAAGGAAGTATTTTACCATAAACACAATGAATGAGAGATAGCTTCAATATCTATCACCAAAACCATCAAGATGCTCCAAGATCAACACAATGAGACAATTATTTTAAAAGGGGAAAAACTAAGAAAAAAACCTTGTGTATATAATATGAATGAGGCAAAAACCTGAGAGAGAGAGAGAGAGAGAGAGAGAGAGAGAGAGAGAGAGTATTTACAATATCTTCATCATAGATCATTCTTCATTGTTGCATTTTGAGAAATGAGAGAGGAGCATCTTTTAAATAGAGATGAGAGAGTGAAGTTAGAACGTAACTCCCAAGTCTATGAATGCCACCATTTATAAGTGTCTGACAAGTGTGAGAATACTCTTAAGGAGGAATAAGCTAATTTCATTAATAAAAGAAATAAAAGAAATGATTTGTCCTCCCACTTGGACTAGAGGACAAATTACAATGAGGATACCTTGGTTTATCCTTAATAAGATATACATACAACCAAGGAAAGATTAATTTATAACAAGTAGAAACAACAAGAACATAACACAATAAGATGCAAACAATGCTTTATTGATCATAATTCAACCATACATGATGGGTTGTAAGGCCTTCTCGGTTATGACCACATACAAAGAAAATAACTCTAAGATCTATCCCAAAGATCTCTACAAGCTTCAGGTCAATATCTCACTGCTATACTTTCTTCCTTTATACCCCACTTCCTAACTGCCTCTCTAACACAAAACCAAGCCCTACTTTTATACAAAATCTTGACCACAAGTTAACTCAAGAAATACATCTCCCAAAGTAGGAAAATGTCTTATAAATATAGGATCAACCCTATATAAACATAAAATACGAAGAAACGATCACATGGAATAATCCATGAAGGAAACATGATCCACACACTAAGATCACAATGACTAAGAATCCAACAATTTTGATTGCAACACAAATCTCCAGGTAAGTCCACATCAATCATGAACATGATACCTATAGCCAAAAAGAGAAATAAATCTCAACACATGATCAACCCCAAGAGATGTGATCATAGGGGAATTATCCAAGAACACTCCTAAACAAGAATCCATGAGCACAACTCCTAACTCACATAGAAACTTGACCAAACTCCAACTTGTCAACCCAAACTCACATAGCGATGCAAGATTGCTTGTATACCAAGGATGCTCCTGCATCAAACACCCTAGGCGACTAAATATTTTCCATAAGAGAAGCTCATGAAAATATTAATGGATTCAAGACAGAGATCCAATGTTCATTCTTAATCCACATATTCTTTGTATATGCTATTTGCACAATCATTCCACCCTTCTCAGTCAAATACTACATATGACTCTGTCTATCATTCTTCCACTCATGCCTTATATTCGATATATCAACAGGATAAGATCCCATTTGAATCTTCTTATGATTCCTTTTACCACTAGTACCCTCTAATTTGCCTTTAGATCTTTGAACCTTAATGTATGTACTAACCTCTGCAATCATCTCATATCTCCTTCTAATGCTCAAGTTCCTCATTCCTTTGTCTTCATCCTTCAAAGGAGTCAAAGTAAATTTTTGTCCATCTTTCATGATAGTAATGAAATTTATTTTACAGTCATGAATAGCCTCTCTACCATACTGCCAAGGTCTTCCAAGTAAAACATGACAAGAACTCATATTCACAATGTCACAATATTTATCCCTATAAGGACCAATATGAAAACTTACCATGCACTATTCCTTAACCTCTACTGCATGATATTCATGTAACCAACTAATCCTATAAGGATAGGGACATCTCAACTTCTTCGAACTAAGATTCTGAACCATCTCCTCAAAAACCAAGTTATCAGTACTTCCTCCATCAAAAATCACCTTACAACATTTACCACCAAACTTACACATAGTCCTGAATAAATTTCTCCTTTGAAAAGGATAATCTTGCTTCTTGGTCAGCAATGTTCTTCTAAATATAATATTCTCACCGCCCTTAGGTTCAGCCATGTTCTCAAAAATAACAGGATCCTCCTGAGCCACAAGAATCTATTTACACTAAAAAGCTCTATGTCCATTATGTCCACACTTAAAATAAGTGCCTTTAAACCAATTCATGTCATCTCTCTTGCGATCATAAACCACTTTAACTTCTTCAACATGCTTATCTTTCTCCTTCACATGTTTATCTTTTCCTCTAGAGTTACCTTGATTCATCTTCTTCAACTTATCTTCAACCTTCAAAGCATACTGATAAGCATCTTCAACTGTACCAATCTTCAACATACTCAACTCATCTTGTATGTTATACCTCAGACTATTAATATATCTAGAAACCTTCTCTTTAGTCAACTCTCTATGCCCATCTAATCGTCAACTTGTAAAAATACTTTGTATAATCCTTCACATTGAGATTTTTCTGCTTCAGATTCTGCAACTTCTTAATCAATTCCAATTCATAATCCTCAAGTATGAACTTGGCTTTCAATTTAGTAACCATCAGCTTCCATCTCGTAATCTTAAATTTTCCTTAATCTTGTCTATTTTTCTACAAATCCTTCAACCAGAGAGAAGCATGTCCTTTCAACTTGTTTTGTGCCAATCTAACCCTCAAAGGATCACATATGTCTTCAAGCTCAAAGTATTCTTCTAGCTCTCATATCCAATCAATCAGGTCTTCAGGATTCAATGTACCTGAGAAATTAGATACTTCCATCCTATGACCAGTATTCAGTCTAGCAATAGTTCTCATCAACCTATCAGATCCATCTTCATCAGCAGATCTAGAAATATTTGTAGATACAAATTCATCAGCATCTTCTATTCTAGGACCTCTCTATAATCCAACAACGACATTTTTGATACCTTCCATGACTGCATTCTTCAATTCATTTATTTCATTAAGGATCTCATCTTGTAGATCTTCTTTCATCCGATCAATCATCCTAGGGTTTAGTCTTCTAGGAGGCATCTTCAAAACCTTAAGTGTAACTAATCCAAGTTTTGACCACCTTGTATTGTCCTTAAGTTGATATGAGCTAGATCTACAAACAACTTCTCCAAGGAATCACAAGCTCAAGAACATGAATTTGAAAACAACCTTATACCACTTGATGTAGTGCCAAGGTGAGAGAATCCCCAAAGGAGATTCTCAACCTCACAACAAGAGTAAACACAATAGAAACAACAAGAACTTAACATAATAAGATGCCATAAATGCTTTATTGATCACAATTTAACCATACATGTCAGGTTGTAAGGCCTTCCCAGTTACAACCACATACAAAGAAAACAACTCTAAGATCTATCCCAAAGATTTCTGAAAGCTTTAGGTCAATATCTCACTTCTATACCTTCTACCCTTCTACCCCACTTCCCAACTGCCTCTCTAACACAAAGCCAAGCCCTACTTTTATACAAAATCATGACCAAAAGTTGGCTCAAGAAATACATCTCCCAAAGCAAGAAAATGTCTTACAAATATAGGTCCAGTCCTATCCAAACATAACAGAAGAATAAGCGATCACATGGAAAAATCTATGAAGGAACCATGATCCACACACTAAGATTGCAATGACTAAGAATCCCACAATCTTGATCGCAACATAAATCTATAGGTAAGACCATGCTAGTTATGAACAGGTTACCTACGACCACAAAGAGAAAGAAATATCAACACGTGGTCAACCTCAAGAGATGTGATCATAGAAGAATGATCGAAGAACACTCCTGAACAAGAATCCATGAGTGGAACTCCTAACTCGCATAGAAACTTGACCACCCTCCAACTTGTCAACCCAAACTCACAGAATGATGCAAGATTGCCACCATACCAAGGATTCTCTTGCATCATATCCAAATAAATTCCACCAATTTGATGAGTTGCAATGATATTTTGTTAATTAGGTTTTTTGATGTGTTGGATAGTAAATTTTGAATTATCCTGAGTCCCATATTTTTGAAACTTTAAACTGTGATGGCTAGATGTGTTAGTGGTGACAAGTCCATAAGAAGAATTCAATCTATTATATAGTTACCTTTACATAGACACCTTTCCCAAACCAATTATGTCATGGGTATTCTATGGAGCTACAAATGAAACTATATGTAGTTGAAGATGCAAGGATAAGGTTAGTGTCTTGGTTCGGTCTCCCAATTGTTTTTTTTCAGTTTAGTTTCTTCAATAGTTGAGGAGAAACACATCATTAAGATGCCAACTTTGTTCAAAACATATTCAAGATCTGATTTCTCATTTCCATTATGCAACTTCTTTCTAACTACTCAGAGGAATATTTTCCTTGCTTGGAGTAGCTACTCTTAGGAATGCAGATCTTTTTTGTTATAATCTTGTTTTTATAAAGATTAGTCTAAATCTTGTTCCATTCTCTACTCTATAAAGAGAATACCAAGACTACTTTCATCTTTTGAAAATTCTAATGTAATCAAGAGATTGGATTAGCAAGCATAATCTCTAGTATAGAATAGTGAAATCGAATGTAGTATTTATTTCATGTAGTATACAGTTAATGATAATAGAAGAGTCATGGATTATCATAATATTGTGTCCTTATGATTGTATTTGAACTCATATGAAATACAAATATTTGGATTCTTGTGTTCATTGATTTGGGTTATTTAAATTTGTGTTGATTATTTGTTATTTTCTTTCAATGAAAGAATTAAAAATATTTCAAATGATTAACAATGAATTTAGATGCATATTGAGGATTTATTGAAGAATAATGTTAGTATGTGCAGCTAGATAGGTTTACATCAATTTAAGCCTTGAAGGATTCTCTATTTTATTGATTACATAAATGAAACATGCTTCAATTTATTTGTCTGCTTCTATGCCCAATGGAGTAGGCACTAGTCTTCTAGGGAGCTCATTACCTTTTGAGAGAAAAATATAAAATCAAAATTAATTTTACATTTCTATTTTAGGAGTAGGATTAATTTATTACATGACCCCAAATGTTGACTTAATGATAATTGTCAAGAGTGTAACAAAATGGAAAGATATACCTGATTTCCTTCACCTTATTGTCAAATGCATGTTTGAGAGGTTGTGAATATTAGGACATTTGAAGGTACACTCACCTTAGTTTGGTAGAGATAGGAGTGCAGAAGGACTCAACCCATGGTTGGTTCTTGTTCATTGACCATTGAGCCCAGTTATCCATTGATAGGGGATGACAACCCTTAGGATTTTCTACATTGTCAATTGAGACACTAACAAGAAGTTTTCTCTTCAAATACATTTTGATTTATTGTTTATTTTTGAATTATAATTTAGGTAGTTTTTGGAGTATGGGATTTTTATCTTGAAATGGTTTTCCCGATGTAAGTCATTATGTTGTGGTATGCATGTTAAATTATGTTAATTTCTATTAAGTTTCTATAAATGTTATAAAGATCTATAAAGTTTTACATAACCCTTCTTTCAAGGCTAGTATAGGAAGTTGTTTTTTAGTATATAGAGGCACTGAGAGAGGGGGGGTGAATCACTGCAAACAGATAATGAACCAATTCAACCAAGAATCTGATTATGCTTTCAAACAACTTCTATACAACCAAACATGCAAGTGTAACTATGCAATATAAGTAAAACAATTCAAGCATCTACAAAGCATAACACATAACACCACTATTATTTATTGTGGAAACCATTACAAGAGGATGAAAACTATTGTGGGGATGACACCCACAAATCTCTTCGTTGTAGTAAAAACATTTCCCTGTTAGAAGCTTACAATATCCTGTTAGGGGCTCACCCGATTAAGAGTGAATAATACCTTGTTAGAAGTAAAATTAGACTTGTTAGGATCTACCTCACTAGAGGATTTAGAACTCTGCTAGCCTATTAGAGTTAGCCTTCAACAATGACCTCAAATGACTAATTTGGGAATGACATTGCTTGCATGTCAGATCCAATTCAATCTCTGAACCCTGTGGCAATTTTATGCCTCTATCTTTGATCACAACCACAAATAAAATGATCTTCAACCCTAAATTACATGATTTATATTTCCTTTATAATGTTGTTTTTAAGTCAGTTAATACTTGAAAAACATTCCACAAGTCAACCCAAAACATTGACCAAAATCATGAAAATCAGCACCAATCATACCTAACATGTCATCCCAAAATGTAAAACAAAATTTTATTACCACACACCAACAAATAACTAATTGCCTCGATAATCTAATCGTCAGGAACCAATCGGTAACTCAACTGATTCAAACTAACTTACTCAAAACATTGGGTTAAATTTCACAGTTGGTAAACTAAACTTGATTGACCAAAATAATGCTTTAGTAACAATTGCACCACCCAATGTTCTCTCTATCTTGATAGCCACTAAAATACTTTTTGTTATTGTCTTCCTATTAACTGATCAAAACACTTAGCTTATTTTTCTTTACCTAGCCATCCAGTCGATCGGTATCCTGTAACCTATTCATCAAATCTGATAGAGTTGTCATCAATGAAAAACTCATAATCATCAAACACTGCATCTCAACTCCAAAATCCATCATAATGCTGGCCAACAATCCTCCCCTTTGACATTGATGGCAAGACATGGTGAAAAATTTATCTCACCAAAAATATATACATTATGCATAGACACATAGATGCATAGAACTCAAACTCAACTATAACCATCAAGATTTTCACTTCTATACACCTACTACCCCTTTGATCACTAAATTAGACCCTCAAACTTTATTTTCACATCACTAATCACTCCCCCTTTGACAACAATGACAAAGGTACATAAATGAACTTCAAAAATGAAATCACCTTATCGATCACAATCGTTCAAAAACATCTCTAAAATTGTTTTTGGCTGTCTCCAAAGAACACTCTCATGACTTCTGCAAGTGCTCTATGGCATGAATTTTTCCATGTAATATATAAAATAACTCCTCCATAGATTAAAGTGTACTCATGTCTGGTAACCCAAGTATTACCTCTGAATCTTTAACCTTTTATTGCATTACATCAACTGTAGGAATCAAATAAGTTTATAACTCTAGTAAAGTAGTGATCCTCTTATCTTGTTCTTCTTGTAATGTCTTCATCTTGTGATTTAAAACCTTAACTTGTGATCCATAAGTGGTATCTGAATGTGAAATGGGATCAAAACTAACAATTAAGGACTTAAGCTCTTGTTGAGCTTCATTTCTCTTTAGCTCCAAATCTTGGGTAAACAATGAAAAATCAAAAACTTTAGCAAGTAATTTTCCAAACTCTTTAAAAAATTTCTTCACCTAGTTCACATGAACTGTAAGTGTCCCTTTAGCTGATGCAATAGTCTCCATTAACTTATCAGTCCTCTTCTTTTCATAATCCATCTTTGTTCTATTTATGGCAGCTTCCTCCAAACTAGTAACTTGCTCAGTGATAACATTGATCAAAGTATCCATATGCTAAATTGGTGTAGCAATAGGATTGTAGTCAACTTTAGGTACATGATCTGTAAGAATGTCTCTAGATGACTGAAGTAATTGTTCTTATTTATTTTCAGCTCTAAGTTTGTCCCTTTTATCTTTCAACTTTAGTAGCTTAGATATTCTAATTAATTCAATAGGACTCATTTTGGTAACATCAATAGGTCCTTGTATGACCTCAACATCCTCATTTCTAAATTCATCTTCAATTTCTTCCTCAATAATATCTATTGCCTTTCTCTTCTTCTTATAACTTGAACTCTCACTTAGATCCAATTTCCTCTTTACTAAATGTTCTGCAACATCAACTTTATGAGCTTCGTCTTTGTTTCCAACATCGCTTGTTTGTCCAATTACACCAGTTGCAATAGGTATCACAACCTCTTCAGTCTTATCCTTATGTGCTTCCTCTTTTCTTTGCACATCTTCAACTTCAATAGTAGGAGCATATTGTGGAGTATCAAAAGGTATATCACCAAAAATTCCTTCAATCACTTGCTTAGTAGTGACAAATTCATCTATTGTTACCTCTTCAATGGTAGCCTCTTGTGTTTGTTTCTCCTCTTGAGCATAATCCACTGGTACATCTTCTATCTCCAATTTCTTCTTCATGATATCAAGAGTCTTATCATGAACTTCCTGTGATTCACCAATGAGTATTCTACACACTTTACTTCTTGTTCTGAATTTAGGTCTAATAGACTCAATTGCGATCTTCACTTATTCCATAGACAATTAAGGCTTAATTAGAATCAATACTTGTTCCATAATATCTCTATCTTTTTTTGGAGTGTATCTCCACCTAGCATCGATTTTCTTGTAAAGTGATTTAGGTATCATTTTATGCAGATCACTAGGTCCTCTGCAAAACTTATGCAAACTATATACAATAGCATGTTCTATATTTTTCTTACTTTCATCATCATATTTTTAATAGCATCAATTGACATCTCCCACACTTCCATATTCCCTTATGTTCCCAGCAATGCTATCAGCAGTAAAAGTTCTCCTAGTCTTAGGTTTAATTGATTTCTCAGTTGTCATGCCAACAATATTTAATCTTTTTCCATTGGCCCTCAATTCGGCTTGCTCTTTTTCAAATTCAATTTGAGGTTCTTCTTCCTCAATTGTATCCTTCTTTTTACTCTTTCCTTTTGACTCTTTGTAGCCATGTGTTAGTCCTTCTTTATCTTGTAAATTTTTAGTTCAGCCATAGGTGTCTTCTCTTTTTCCTTTTCCTTTTCCTTAACCACTGCAGGTTCAGGCTTTGATGTGAATTTTTCTCTAGGATGCTCTTTGGAAATAGGGGAAGGAGCCTCCTTTTTCATTGTGGAACTCCTAACTTTTCTCTTTTTGTTTCCTTACCGATTATAGAAGATACAACCTCTACCTCTTCTACTTCTACAACAGTAGTAGAGGTCCCTGCCTCCTCAATTACAAACTTCTTCCTGATCTTATCCATCATTTCCTTTGTAATACCACTCTTCTTGGCTAAATCAATAACTTGTTTCCTCACTCTTCTCTCCATCACAAGTGCCTTAGTTGTGAACAAAATTTTAATTAATTTTCTTCACAGGCATCAAACCTGGGAGTACTAGCATCAATCAACTTAGATAGTAATACATCATCATGGAGTGATATAATATCACCATCTACCTCATAACCCATTAGTAGAGCCCAAGAAGTTCTTGGTTGTACTGCCTGCATCATACATGTATCAATATCCACAACAAAACATAAGGGTGCAACTTAAATACTGGCCTCGGTTCCTCTATAATCTCAACCAATACAGGAGTTTCCATAATGCCAACAATAATTTTCTTCACAAAACATAGTATAGAACCTTCACAACATAGAGAAATGCCTCTTTTGTTCGTCAATAAGGGTTCTTCAAACACCACTTCAATTCTAGCACAAGATCACAACTATCTATCCACAATCACTTCAAATCACCTTAGAATCACTCAACAGTGCTCTACTTAGCTCATGGAATTAATTGTGACAAATGAACTTCACTTTTGCCCTTTTAACGTTTCATTTATAAGTAATAAATATAATGGAAAAAGTACCTTTAACTGGTTGCAATGGTTAGAACATAAAAAAGGTCACTATGCCATAAAAAACCATTATGTGGTCACATAGAATCATATGTAATACAAGATTCTTCATCAAATTCTTTCATAACATCAATAGGCATCTAAATATGTTGATAAATCTTACCGCACACACAACTTAGGGGATAGGTTATAGATCTTACTTGATTTTCTCCCCCTAACCCAATAGCTTTGAATTAGGCTAATGATGAATTCTTACCTGATGTTGTGGAGCTCTCTACCAATTCAGAAGATTTGGTTTCACCTTTTTTAACCCATGTTTCCTTCATCTTCTTTATGATTCATTCAACATCTACAATCTCTTTGCCTTTATCAATAACAAGCATATTCATCAGTTGACCTCCAATGCTTTTCTTCTTATCTCTGCAAGCTGTAGAAATGTGTCCAATCTTGTTGCAATAGTAACACATCATACCTGTTTGTCTCCATGGTCCAACGTTGCATCTATCAGTTCTCATCCTGCAATGTACTGTTGTGTGTCCAAAATTGTGACAAATAGTGTAAGATTCCCAAGTTGTCTATACTGATACTGGCAATGAATTCAAGAGTTGTAGATGTGGAGTTTGCTTCATTTTAACAAGCTCAAGGATACCTTCTCATTGCAAGTTCTAGAATGTGATAATAAATGCAGGAATGTAAAATAACTGATATTGATTTGCTGAATAACATGAATGGAGATTTCCAAAATCAAAGGAATAAATAAGCACATAAGGTATTTCCAAATGTTCCATTCAGAAGTTTAGTAATTAAACAAATCATAGTCATTCCTTTAAAGACGTTCATATATTAAGTGTTACTGCACGCCTCATTCATAACAGTCATTACAATATATAAAATCGATGAAATGCACCTGTAGGAAATGACACCAAGGGGGGTGTGGGAGGTGTGTTGTTGTCGCGGCCCGTAAGCTGTGCAAGCTGACTGTTTCCACCCGTATTGGTGGTGAGATGCTGAAGCTGCGACCCGCGGTTAAGTCCCAATCACACGACCATCATAGGTTCAAGCTAATACTAGTCCATGCATGGAGGGATGTAGAGGATGATCCCGCGTTGCCTAGCAAGGAGTGACGAAGTACTCTTCCCCGAGCTCTCCTACTTATCTCCCGCGAGTTGTGGTGTTGTAAGATATTCTACGCTGGCAGCACGGGATGGCTATAGCTATTCCACCCAGCTTTCGTTCCCTAAGCAGACCCGTGACAACTTCCTATTCTGACGTGGAGGTCACGTGGAGAGATTCAGCCGCATGGAGGAATTAATGGCATTGGAAAGTCTGAGATATTCACTGTGGATCTTATGGTAAGGGTGTTGCCGTGGAGCTATTTTACTTCTCTTAAGTCAGTCCCAGTTCCAAGGTATCGAACTCAAATACTGCTGTGTGGAGTTTATCAAGACTGGAGAATCGATTTCCTTGTGTGCTGTATGAAAGGTAGTAAAACTAATTCTGAAACTTGCTTGCTGAGACCAGTATGCAGATTATAATACTAATTATATTCACTTCCTTACTGAACTTGAATATAATTACTTATCTCTTATTTGCTGGATTTGATGCTTAGTAGATTACTGCTGAATCTGTGTTTTCTCCAATTTGAACTCTGTGAGAAATCTGTGTGATTCATCCAATTCTGAGAGTGCTAGGGTTACGTCCAGCTTCTCCAAAAATCCTTAAGGGGCTACATCCTCAAGAAATCAGTCACATTTAAGCAACCAGATATAAATTATTTTAATTTATAAATTCTCATTGTACTTTCCCAAGGAAGATTTCCTTCCTTTTATCACCTCGAAGTGAGAGCCATTACATCCGAATAGGCAATGTGGGATAAAAAAGCACTTTCGTCTTTTAGTCACTTAAGTCAC
>MU225787.1:354923-380912 GCA_018584345.1 Thuja plicata
GTCATGAATGTTTCTTTTATGGTTACATATTAAAGAACTTATGATATGATTGCATATACATAAAGAAAGATGAACAGTTAGATAAGATAATTTACAAACTGATGATTAAGGGTTAATGGGCTAACCAGAGAAAAGTTTTAGAGGTACTGATTCACCCCTCCCCTCTCAGTACATCATTCCAATATAATTCCAACAACATATTCATCAAATTTGATAGAGTTTCCATCAATGAAAAACTCATAATCATCAAACACTGCATCTCAACTCCAAAATCCACCATAATGCCAACATTTGTTCCACTACCTTAATTTCTTTTCACTTAAATATTTTTCTTTATTTATACTCTAAGTCAAAGGTAGGGCCAATTTCTGATGGAACATGTGCTAGGGACTACCGATCTGTGGTTGGTGGAAAAGCATTAGGGTGATGGTCTCCCTCTTACAAATGCTTCATTGAGACTTGTGAGATAGATGCAAGATTCTAGATATGAAAGATTCTATAGCTCATACTGGAATTGTAAACATGTTACTTTAATGTGATGCATGTATGTAATAAGAAATAAAAAGATTTTTATAAATTCATTATTGAAATGTTGCATATCATATTTAGTTATGTTCTACAATGATTGTACTTTCCATTTTAATAATGATCATGTTAAACAAATGAAATATGAAAGGCAAAATTTTACTTATAATTTTGAGCATGTGATTATTTGCTATCTTGTCAAATCTTAAATTATTTTTGTTATGATGGTTGTTACACCTTTACAAGATTTAAACTTTGTGACTTCATGAAGAATACAAATTTTTTGTCAAAAATCCCTCCCAAGCATACAATAGGCCAACTCAAATGTACAATTAAACTATGTTTTTAATTGTCCTTCCTTATTGCATTCATTCCTTAATAATCTTTTTATTCATTTCAATACACATTGAATAACTTTAAATACTACAATATGTCAAGTTGGTTAATAATAACTAATAAAAATGAAGAGCATTTTATCTTATTATGCTATTGCTTCAAGTCAATGCATCAACTACACTAAAAGCAACCTCTATTTATTTAACACTCCCATTGATTTGTAGTCTAAGATTCTTAGTATCCTGGGCTACCAATCAGCTAGCATGCCTGGGACTTACTTGGGCCTTCCTCTTATTGTCAGAGAGGTGACCCCGACCTTCTGGAATACCATCCTTGAAAGAATTCAGAAAAAAGATGGTCGGATGGAAAGGAAAATTCCTAAGTAGTGTTCGGAAGCTCCAAATCCTTGCTGCCTCCCTCTAGGGCATCCTGGTTTACTTCCTCTCTCTATTGAAAATATTTGACTCTATGGCAGAAAAACTTGAGAAGATTAAGTGAACCTTCCTTTGGATTGGCATGGAAGAGAAGAAGTGCCTATCCTTGGTAAATTGGGACTCTGTGTGCCTACCTAAGACTATGAGAGGTTTGGAAATCAGAAAGATAAACACCTTGAATACATATGTAATTGCCAAAATTGGGCAAAATCTAGTGAAAGGTGTTGCAAATTGGTGTGAAATCATTTGGGCCAAGTACTTAGAACGAGAACACTTCTATTACAATCTGAACTCAAATGGCCTTCCAACTAGATCCAAGATATGGAACAAGATTCTCAAATACAAACCCATCATTAGAGAAGGATTAAAGTGCCAAATGGGGAATGAAAAAAGGGTTAGGTTTTGGGAGGATAAGTGGATTGAGGAAAAACCCCTTGCAGAAAGTCATTTATGTTAGCTTATGAACACCCTGAAAGGTTGGGTTGGTGATTTTGTTGCAGATTATATTGATCCAGGATGAGGAAAATGGAAAAGCATCTTTCTGTGCTTTGATGATAATCTCGACCTCATGCCTAAAGCTCTTGAACATCAAGCCCTCTTTCACAATCTGAGAATTCTGCTGTCAAACTATGATGATAGCTTTATTTAGAGGGAGACCCAATCTGGGGAATTCATTGTCAAGTTTGCCGACATGCAATTATTGAATTTAATGGAGACACTGACTTGTGGGGAAAAGTTTGGAATCCACAACTAATACCAAAAATTAATTTCTTTTGGTGGGTACTAATGCATGGTAAAGTGTTGACACAAGATACTCTAAGAAGGAGAGGCTTTTGATTGCCCAATAGATGTATTATTTGGAAAATGGAGGAGAAAACCATCAACCACCTCTTCATCCGTTGCCCTTTTGTTGTGCACATATGGAATAAGATCCTCCAAAAAATTAACCTCCAGTAGGTGTTTCAGATGGATATCCACCACTTTGTCATTGGTTGGACTCCACCTTCATGCCATCCCCTGATTAAACAACTCTAGAGGCAAATTCCTCCCCACATCTGTTGGAGTATCTGGAAGGAAAGAAACAACCAAATTTTTAGAGATTCAGAAAGCCCCCCAGTCAATGTCTTCAACAACTGTTATAAGATGATTATGGAAAAATATCTTTGTTACTAAGTGGAAAACTCCTAGTGACCCTCTCACTAGAGCTGACTGTTGGATTGCTGACTAGTGGAAACTTCCCCTAGAGTTCAAAGCCTTTAACAACACCAGAAAACTTAATGGACAAAATACCAAATGGGAGTCCCCAAGCCCATCATGGTACAAGTTAAACTTTGATGGGGTAGCTAACAATGTTTGGTAGACAGGAGGAGGAGCTATAAGGGATCACTATGGTCGACATATTGTTTCTTACTTTGGTAGATTGAAGAATCACACTGTTAACCAAGCAGAGGATATGAATCTCTTGTGGGGACTTACATTCGCCCTAGCTATTGGCATCAAACACTTGGAAATTGAGGGTGATTCTAAATTGATAGTGGAAGCTACCAATGGTAGGAGTGCTGCGAGATGGAAGGTTGAAATGATCTTGAAAGACATCAGATTACTTCTGGCCAACTTAGACAACTTCACCATTCGACATACTTATAGAGAGGGAAATGTGGCTGTAGATTGTATGGCTGCTTATGGTATGCTATAGGAAGGCTTACGATGCTAGAGAAGTGTTGATTTGTTGCGAAAGACTACCAAGGATATCCTTGAGAAGGAAAAAACTAAGGACCCAGTTAACAATAATTAATTATTATATTAATTGTACCCTTTATATGATAATGTGAATGGGGGTTGTCATAAGTTTATTTCAAAATTTGAATTTGAACTTGGAGCCTATTAATGGTCGGATGGGGTATCCACGTGGCGGGCTCATGCCTAGTCATAATAAATATTTCCAAAACAACTCACACTAGCTGAGAAATAATTCCAACTAATCGATAAGTACCAATATTGGGAAATGTTATATTTATTATTTATTCATCCGAGTGGATTTCATTGGATTTGATGATGGAAAATGCTTTTTTAGCCTCATTAATATACAGATGTCTAAAGGCTCGCACAGACGAATTGTCCATCAGTTTTGGTGGGTTCTTTTAAGCATTGCAATAATTATAGTGTTTATAATGTAAAAGATTTTGTTGAGGCTAAAAATCAGGGTTAGAAGTATACCATATTTTATCAAGGTTTAGTTTGCCATTTGTATAAGTTTCATTTGGCCCTCTGTCCTCCTCGTACTATCTCTGTCCAAAATGCTCCTAGTTCCGAGTCTCCCCTAATTGCTAGTGTCATTCCCGACCCTGAGTGCTCTAAAAAACTGAAGCTAAAGAACCCTGGCCTTAAACTTGAGTCTGGTCCTTCCCATGCTACCCCTTTGCTTGGGATCGCTGACAAACATAAGGGCAAGAAAAGATCCTATCCCTAGAGGATTCCAAACCCACTGAACCTAAAAAAGCCAAGTTTAACATCCAAAAGATTGACTCAGATGTTGAAATCACTGATGAGGCCAACACTCTCCATCATTCTGTAAGACTCGCTATCAAACTGGTTAAAAAAGAAAAAAAAACCCTTAAGGATCCTTCCTCTCCTGTTGATACTGAGGACACAAAGAATGGGGAGGAAGAAGAAGATACCCCAGAGAAAACTACCCCTTCACCCATTGCCAACAACTCCACCCACGTCTCTGAGAGCCCTAATATGTCTGTCAATCCTGCCCCTGAGCCCACAACCCGTGCCAATTCTCCCTTCCCTACCCTGAGGTTAGAAAAGAATGTTGTTGTGGAAGAAGTCAGTAGCATCAAGGAGGAAACTGACAACAAATTGGTTGATATGGAGAGGAAGTTGGATAGTCTAGATGGGAAAATGCAGGATATTGTCAGAAATACTAAGGCCATGGACACGAGGATTTAGGAAATTGCTCACTTCGCGCTAAAGGTCATGCACAGTTCAACCACTACCCTCTATCTGCTGTAGGGAAAAGGTCTTCAAAGGCAAGCCGAGTGAATAAGATGATTATAAAGACCTCTTCAAGTTCCTCATTGAAGATTGGGCAAGGATGATGCTTTCCAAGCATAGCCATAGCAAAAAGAATTAATGATGATTGCTGATTAGTGGTTTTTTGGGGTACCTGGTGGCCTTCATGGCCTTAGTAGTTCTTTTTACATGTTTACTTTTAGTTGGTTTATTCCAGACTCTGCTCACTATAGCCCTACGTGACATAGTATGGTTTTTATTAAGACTCTCATAAACTCTCGTAGATTAGATGCTTATAGTTTTAATATGACTAGTATGTTCATGGTTTTTGATAGAGGAAACTTTAGGTGACTGTCATTTTGCTGACAATTGTTATTCTGTTGATGATACTCTGATGGTTTGTAAAAGGACAACCCAAGTTTTGGCTGCTTTTAATATAAAAAACTAATAAAAATGAATGAAAAAATTTAAAGTTGAAATTTGGATCCCAAAAATTTAGAAAACATACTCACACTTCTAAAAACTACCCTAAGTTAATCTAGCATCCTATAAATAATTTAATAATTTCACAATAAGAAATAAATATCTAAAAATTAATAGAAATAAATATCTAAAAATTAATAGAAATAAAAGAAAACTAAATATTAAATTATAACAAATATCTAGCCATCATACATATATTAATGGATGAGAACTTAATGATAAAAAAAACTAAATGGGAGTTTGCAAATTGGAATGGAATACAATCCAACATGGATAAGGTTTTCGACACGTAATACGTATGTCCAGCTTGGTAATAGGTTCCATACGTAAATGTCTCCATGGACACCACCTCACGACACGTGGCCTTATCTAAAGCAATTCGTTTTCAAGTAAAATAGTATAACTTCTATACCCTACTACGAAAAAGATAATTCCCTTCAAAAAGTTCTCTTTGCTTTCAACAAAAAAATAAGCCAAAAATAATTCCCTTTCGTATGAACAGTCAGCAATCCAAATGCAAGATCAGTAGTTCACCCATTTATATATATTTTTCGGATCCAAATCCCTCAATTTATTTCAAAGAATTCAAATTTAAGCATGACAAGCTCCATGGGAGCCCCCAGATGTGCTGCAGCGCTATTATCTTCTCACAATACACATAATTTATGTGTTCCTCGTACAAATGCTCTGTTTTCGTCATGGCCCAGTTTAAGGGCACTAGAAAAGAAAGACACTTACTACAGAGGCCTTAAAATCTGTAAACGGGGAAATTATTTTGGGCAATGGCGCAGCGTGAGTATTAGAGCGGAGGCAGATAACGGAGGGACTCGACTTCGTAGAAAGGAGGAATATGATTTTGATTTGTTTACAATCGGTGCGGGCAGTGGCGGCGTGAGAGCCTCCAGATTCGCCTCTAATTTTGGCGCTAGGGTTGCAATTTGCGAACTGCCATTTTCCACTATTTCTTCTGATGAGTTTGGTGGCGTTGGTGGCACGTAAGTGTCTTTTCAAGATTTTTAAGGCACTCTAGCATTCGCAGTAATATTTCGGGATACGTGTGGTTTTGGTTTTAATAATAGGCATTTTTGCAAAGTAAATGAAATTGAAAGCTTCCATTGACTTTTTAATTTTGTTAGATTTGTTTGAGAAAGTTCGGGGGAATTGGACTAATCGAGACCATGCTATACATTTCGAGATAAATTAGAAAAAAAACACATATCCAGTAGAATTGCAAATCTAATAAAACTTATACATATCCTCTGTTCTACTTTAAATCTCCCACCCTGCGCATGATCACAGAAATCTTCTAGTCAATTCTTGTCTTTTCACTCCCTTTGAGAACAGTGGTACCCATCTTCTTCCAAAACTCCTTCACTTTCATTAATGTCTTCTCCTTACGTGGGTCTCCCCCTTTCTTCTTCTAGTCACCACATGCTCCTCTTGCTGAACACACCACCGCAGCATACAAATGAAACTCCAAATGAATTGAAAATAGCTTTCTCTACTTCCCCAATCTCCTGTCTTCTTCTTCCTGTGCACTTACTCTCACCTCATTTTCACGTACCCCTGACATGCATGCTATATCTTCAACAAGACTCTACATGTTATGGGATGGCCGCTTTTTCCCATTCGCTGTATTACATGGCCTCCCAGTCCTCTTTTTTTCTCTTACACAACCTAATTCCCTTTCCAGATACTTCTCTGAAAAATCCCATGCAGAATCCTTTAAATGCCAAAAACTGGTCACATTCCTTGCTTTGCACCAAGAACGATAAATTAAATGTCTTATTCCCCACTAAAATTCATCAAAATCCTGTCTGATTTTTCCTTGAGTTGCAAAATATTGGCGCAGGCCAATTTTTAAACTTACCAACTCTGAAGTACTTCCTAGACTGATCATCAATCTGTTGTGCAGAGGGTTGAATGACTTAGCATGCCAATGATTAGCAAGTTGAAACTTCGAAACTGATGGCCAAAATGTGAGTTTGGAAAATTGTGTTACTGCTGTTTGCTGGACTAGCACAATCCTCGTGCATCACTCAATGAAATCGGCCCTTATAAAATACTGGATTCTTGGTCAACTTGATATCATTTTGATTGTTACAAGCAAAAAATATGATCTACTATTTATCCAAGTCCTCAGCAACATCTCTTATTGAAACCCATATAGTTGCAAGTGCAACTACACATCAATGATGTCTCTAGAGTAAAAAGTGCAATAGCTAGTTGTTTCTTATTCATCCAAGAAACTTGCGAGCTCAAGTAGAAAAAATCCTGATCAACTTGCCCATTCAGAATATACGTAGACACTTAAATTAAATTAAATTCTTGGTTTGTTATTGTAGACCAAGTTGATGTGTGCCCTAATATCCCCAGGTGTATGCATAGTTGCTTTGCAATAAGAAACTTCAGGATTTCGCTATGTTACCGAATCCCTCTAATATGCCTCGGATCCTGTTTCTGGTACGATCCGGATCTTGATTCTGCTCGGATTCCGACAGGATTTCGGACGGGAATCCAAAGGAATCCACGAGAATCTGGGCATGTTGGTGCCCAAAAATGGGCCAGACATGCCAATTTTAATTTTTTTATTAAAACTAAAAAGCCTCTAAACCCTAAGCAAAGTATACATTTGGTCATTTGATGGTCATTCATTCATCTCTCAAGCATTTTTCACCATTTTTGCTTTATTCATCATGTAATGACATTTTGAGACTTTTGCAAAGTATTAATATGATATAATTATATATTGGCAATTATGGATTTATCATTTTATGAGAATCACGCTTCTAACTTATTATTATTATATGTTTGAAGTTTTGAACCACTAATGAATGAACATTGACATGCTACATGTATGAATCTATGAATATACATACATAACACACACACACACACACATGTGTGTGTGTGTGTGTGTTATGTATATAATGTCTATATATATACCCGCTGTAATGGAATCTGCCCCAAATTTTTTTTTGCCAAATCCCGGAATCTGAATCTGAACCATAACCAGAACCGGGATCGGCTACTTAGGGATTTTGCAATAAATCTTGAGACCAGCTCAATGGAATGAGAAATAAGTAATAATTAGTTCATGAATGAGCTAAATAGAGAAGACTCCCACTCAAGTAACCTTATAGTTTCACAATTTCCACCGTAGTACTTGACTCAAATGTCGAGCATGTATACTTAAATTTCTTCATTTGAAGTTTTTTAAACATCTAAATTTAAAGTATATATAGATTGTGAAAGGAAAATCTTATCATCCATCTGCTAAATTTGCATGTCAACTAATCCAACAGATGCTAGCGATCCTGGAGACTTAAAGTTTTAAATAGTGTGACTAGTAGTAGTAGTCAAATCATAACCACAGAATATTGAATTTTAAATGTTGTAATCAAAATGATTTGAAATACATGGTGGAATCTAGAGTGGTAAAACAAAGCCGTTATAAACAAAATGATCACCTTCTGCTATCAAGTTTTGACAGCCTATTTTAAATGGCTAAAACTAAATAGCAAGCATGTCTTGCTATATGTGAGGTCCATTCCCACCTAAACAGCAACGATGTGCTGACTATATAAGCTCTTTCCTTTTAACCTATGGAAGAACCCGTTAAATATGCTTGCGGGCTGACACATTGACACTTATGTTCTTCTATATGCCCACGGGAAGATGTGTAGGACTATGTATCAGCTGTGTGCCTACAAGTTGAACTTCTCTGTATGTATGCCTCTAGTTTGACTCTTGGATCTGTATATCAAGTAGTAAGCTTGTCAGCTGATTCCAGTGTTTATACACTATGCAATATGGGTACCATCTAGGTGCAGAGATTAATATTATTTTTTATGTATGATTTCATTAACAGCTAAAAATATGTTACAAAAATCATAATAAATGCATTTAAGGAATACGTTAGGTATGGGTTCGAACTGGGTGTGTCAGTTATGGATTTGGATGCACACAATGTCTGAATTTCCAAAAAACTGTTTTTGTTGTGGATCTCATGATTTCTATTAAACAGTAAATTAGTACTCCAAATAATGAAAGTCTGATTAAAAGTTTGAACAGATTTTAGGAGCAGTTCAGGAAATTATACTAAAATTTAAAGAATAATTTGCTGCCATCAGATGTGTTTTCATTAACAAAAATCAGAGTAGAGGAAAAGAGTATGAAATCTATCACAAAAACAAAATGAATGATATTGGAAATAACAATTGACACAGAATTTTGTTCGTTAGATAGCTCTCTACAAAGTAAATCTCTGGTGAGAGATGTGGAACCATGCAGAACTGAAGCCAAATAAACATCAAGAGGAAGATGAGATGATTTATCTTCCATGAGACCAAAGATATGGTTCCAGTTAGTAATTGTTGGCTGAAAGTAAACACAAGGCACCTCCAGCTTCGTGTGGGTTCCTCTCCCTATTTAAATAGCCTCAATGTGCTGGCTGTTTAAACATTTTTCATAATTGTTAGCATTAGTTGGTGCCAAAATGTATATTGGGCACCGTTGGCAGGGCACTGACTCATGCCCTAAAGGGCTCCATGATTCCTGTAACCAATGGTGCCCTAAAAAATGTAGGGTACACATAAGTTTGAGGCCAGTGAGTGCAGAGAAGACCCTTCTTTTTGATCTGCCACCTAAATCAAGGGCACTGAGCTAAACACCTATGTTAAATGTTCAGGCTTTGTATCATATTGTGCCTAACCTCAATTTTATCAATTCCTTTTGGTTATTTGTTTATCATTTAGATTTTGTTTTACTTTTCCAGTATACAGATGCTCCCTATCACACATAAACCCTTTTCAAGATCCATTAACACAAATTTTCTAGTGTACTTTGTTTGTATTCTTTCAATGCAGTTGTCTACAAATTTAAGTCAATTATTTGCCTGTTTTCTTTGCTTTTTCTTTCCTGCACACATTTAGGGTGGGGTCTTATTGATGTGCGTTTTATGACCCACCAAACAATAGAACAAAATATCGAGATATCTTATCCTCTCTTGATCAAAATCGTTAGTGTGCTAAGATTGTGAAAGATCACACAATAGATTCCAAGGTTCCTTTAATGTCAGTTCTTGACCGTGGATAAGCTCGATGGTTGATGTGATTTGCTGTTAATCATGAGGGGCCTTATGCTTGCAAACTTGAAATTGATTTCAGATCATATTGGGTGGGAGCTATCGATAGATTTTGCAATCAAACACTTCTTTTTGGGTTTTTTGAATATGCGATAAGAAAAGGAGAATAGGGTTCAAAAACGCTATTCTACTCCTAAGGGTAATGACATCAATGAATACTGTTTTGGTGGACAAATTCCTGAATAAGCAAGTTTCGCTTCGCCAAGATGAACTACAACTACACGAGAACCGGTGCAATCTTCAAGGGGTTATGTGAATGATTTTCATACCACAACGAACGCCATCAAAGTGAACAATGTACATTGAATGATAGAAGTTGAGCATACATAGAAATGGGTTCAGGGTAACTTTGCACGACTTACAATCAAGAAACTGTCAAAAGTATGAACCGAGAAATTCATCGAAACACCATTCCATTCTCCATTGAAATCACGGCATTTTATCTAACTCTATCTAAATCTAATCTAAATGTGGGACTAAGAGAACAAGCAAGTACTAAAACACTTCAAGTAGTCACCAAACTTCAATGAAAACTTTATTGTCTCAGTAGCTCATAGCAACAATCTCAGAATTCCACTGCTTAAAAATGAGAAATGAGGCCTTTATATAGGTCCTCGAATACAGTGGGTGGCCTGGATCAAAACAATAACTGATGGCCCAGATTTTGCCACCTCAGCCCTAATTAGGGTTAGGGCAAAGAAAAGAGTTTCTTCATTAATAGAAGGAATTACATTGACTAATCAAAAGGAATCCACCAACTTAATGGGTAATAAATGCCCACTACACATGCAAGTTCAGAAAGAGGGGTGAAATGAATGCCCACTAAGCATGCCCAGTATGCATTAAATGCATCTCTGCCAAGAATAGTCTACTTGTGACTTTGTCACCTGAACACCTGGAATCTTTCCAACACTGTCTCCAATTCATCCACATGATACTCAGTGCCGACTCCAGTTTGTATTCCAAGACCGCCATTGCTAGTTCAGATTTGCTCAAGCTATCCTCCTAATCCGGTAACAAGTCCTGAGTTGTGTGCATGGTATTCAAGAAAATGGAGAAATTCTCAAAGTCATCCCTCATGAAGGAATTCAACTGAAAAAACTCCTCCAGTTTCCTCTTCATACTGTTTACTGTTATTTCATCTTTCGCAAGTCTCTGTGATAGCAAGGACACAATTGTGTTGGAGATCTCTTGCTTGATATTCTCTGCTATCCTCCTTAACCGAGCAGGCTCATTTGTGAAATGTTCAAACATTTCCTTGGTTGTGATCACGGCGGTGTACCATCTAAGGAAGTCATATACATCTCTTTCCCCAACAACTCCATCCATCAAAATCTGTCTGGGACTCTCCATTAAATCCTGCAAGTCTGAGATAACCTCATCTTGATAAATGCGTTCATCCTCCCATGACTCGTCCATGCATTGTATTCTGGAAAGGACAGCTAGTGCTCTGTCATGAATCAAAACTAAGCCCTCAGCGTGCTTAAATGCCTCATTTTGAATGCCCTCTATCCAAACTTTTGCACCTTGAGCAATCTGTTTGATCTTGTCAATTCTCTCTACTGATTCAACCGAAATAACTGGAGGAGGAACAAATGTTGGACCTTCCTCCCTCACTGGATGAGGTAAGCCGTTGATGTACTCGCATAATGCCTTGATCTCTCCCTTCTGCCTTTGATACTTCTCTAGTTTCCTCATTTTGTCCTTTACTGCGTGTGCATAATCATCAAATTCTTCCAATACCCGCTCTCGGGAGGCATGGCCTAAATCAATCTCCGTTACATTATACTCATCCAGAGCAATTTGATCCTTTGTCTTATCAATTGTAGGAGTTGCAAACTGCAGGATTCTGGATCCGAATTCTCCTCTGATTACCTTTGCAAACTTCTTAGCTTTTCCTTTCTCCTGCGATTGGTTGACTCGGTTCAAGATTTCTTGCAATTTGAATGCTAGGTCAAACTCTTTCTTTTGATTTCTTTGTATCCTTTGCCTTAGCCATTCTGGAATAGCAACACCTTGATCATTTTGAATTGTCAACTATTCTTGTCTTTGCACTGCCCTTACATCAAGTTCTTCCTTGGCTACAGGACAGACTGCCGTTGTTTCTGGAGCTACTACTTTTGCCTCTGTTGCAAGAACTTCTTCCTCTGCCACATGTTCCTTTGTTTCCATCATTTCTCGTTCCAAAATGGCACCAAGACTCTCCTCAATAGCAACATCCTGTTCTCTGTTTCTTCCTTGGGCAAGCTCATATGCCTTGGGCAAGCTCATATGCATTGATACTTTCTCTATCTTGCACTGACCTAGTCATATGTTCTTGCTCTAACCTTCTTTCGCTGGTTTATGCTTCTCCCCTGGGGAAAGGGTCTATCTCCTGCAAACTTGGAGTCTGGCTAGGTGAAGATGGTACATTTCCTGACCTTTGCCTCTTTTGCTGGGGCTCTTTAATATGAATACCTCTTTGTTGCACTTCCTAAGCAACACTTTTTCTTTTCCTTCGCTTAGCCCTTCCTAATGAAATTTCTCCTTCCATTCTATCTCGAGAGGGTTGTTGTGGTCTTTTGTCTCTCAATGGCTGGTGACCAATCAGTTTGTATGTCCAACCATCCTTTGGCATGGAGAGCTTGTCAAGTGGTCGTTCAATCCACCACTTTGTGAAATCCAAGACTGGTGCAGATAATATGTCAATGTCTGAAATCTCCTTCCGTGACCAGTCGTAGGGTTGGGTGACTTTTTCCTTCTCCAGGTTGTATCCTTTCTGTATCACGTTCAAATCTTCCCCCATTTGATCAAGGACTCGGAAGATCTTGCATGCTTTGATCAAATTGAGTGGCAGCCTGGAATACATCCTCTTTCTAAACTCATTTTCATATGTAGCATTCGCCCAAAAGTCTTCAAGATGCATTGTTGTGTTGAATTCTTGCACCAACCATAGTTCTGATTTTGTTGTACGGATCATAGTCTGTCCTCCCTGGAAAAAGCGGAAGATGGAAGAAATGCAATTCATCATATGACCTCTGAGTTGCCTTCAAGCACGGACACATTTCAACCTTGTCTTCTCCTATGGAGATTGGGAATTCCAATCCCAACTTTTTCTTTCCCTTTTGGATTTTATCATAGACCGTCAGCTATCAAGTGATCTCCAACATGACCATCTTATCAGTAGGGTATCACAAGAGTTTGTATGCCTGCGATGAAAATCCTTGAACTCTGATATAGGAGAAAGTCGGAAATTGAATGAACCAAGTTCCATATTCCTCCACCAACTTCATTGCCTCGACTGACAACCTTACATGCAGTTTTTTCTGCAAAGTCCTTATAATACGCATTGCAAAGGCGTCGTTGACTCGGACATAATCATCTATGGACTGCAAATGCAACTGAGGGTAACATTCATGTACTTTCAAATGCGGAGTGCCGCTTCCGATTGTCCCTTGCACCTCAATCCATCATACCTCGTCTTTCGTGCTAGCATGTATATGACATAAGAGCTCATAAAATTTCCTTGATTGCTCGAGATTCATCAACTATTCGCTCAGGTTATCACTGATCAGTCCAGCCCCAATCCATATGGTTGTGCTTCCCCACTACCTGCTCGACAAAGTACCACATCCATGATTCAAACAGATAGGATTGTGGCATGCCAAAAATCTTGCTCAGCATCATGACTAAGTCACTATATTCCCTGTGAAAATCAAGCCACCAACTCTTTAGGCAATTTGGAGTGGTGGGGTGTATTCTTTTTCAACCATTTATCATTTATGATGTTTTCAAAATATTGAACCCCGATGCTGTAAACTCTGTGTGCTTGTTCTTTTGTTTTCAATACCAACTTCCGGGGTGAAGGGATTCCAAATGCTTCTAAGATAGCTGGTGGAGAAAGATCTACAATGACATTTCCATCTGAATCTTTAATTGTTCTGTCTCTAGGGTTGTAGTGTTTCACACATTCTATGATCAACTCAAAATGCTGAAAAGCTGGAAGGAAGCCAGCTATAGCTACGATCCCACTATTTACAATCCGGGTGGCCAAATGTGTCAGCTGATGATCTTTGTATCCAAACATTCTTCTGTGGAATTCATTCATATCCAAGCAGCCGAGATTGGTTTCCAACTTCCGCCCATTTTGAAATAATTCTGGATTCCAGATAAAACTGCCTTTGTTCATTCTTTATCAGCTGCTTCCTTGTCATACTTGTTCCTCTGGGTTCTGCCATTCCACCTTCCTGCAAAACAGAATTAAAATACACATGAGAGCATGCAAGAAGACAAAAAATGCAAACACAATCTCCTTTCTGCAAGAACATTGTCCTCGGAGGAAAAATTGAAATTTTATTGAAAATTCTGCACTCTCTAGAAGGGGATTTTCTCTCTCCTTGACAAAATCATGCCTTTTCCTCATGTTTTTTCAACTTACTGCAGAAAGATCCTCCTTTTCTCTGAATTTCATAGTTTCCTCGGAATTTCCCCAATTGAAAGCGATAACTTCACGCTTTCCAAGAAATAACTTTTTCCTCAAGTTTTTTTTTTTAATTTCTCCGAAAATATTGCGTCAAAACTTCTCACAAATTCTCTTGAATCTTCAAATCTTTCTCTCAACTCGTTCTTCAAACTTTGCGTGTGAGAATGAAATAATGAAGGCTCTCTTTTATAGATTTCAACAACGAAAAATTGCTTTAATGACCGCAAACTAATTTTAGGGAGCTGCTTTATTTTTCCTCTGGGTTTCTAATTTGGAAGAAGATTTTCCCACAAGGAATGCTACTTGTCTATGTTTTTATCTTGTTCTTTGGAAATTGCTAATTTGGGGTTCTGACTTCATGAGGAAGTTTCTTGTTTTTTTATTTTTACAATTTTTTTATTAATTAAATATCAAACAAATTCAATATATAATTAATATTGGTTTAAGCTCAAAAAATCAATTTATCTCTTTCTAAAATTTCACTTCCTTTGTCGCTTTTTTGATTTCTTGAATATTAAAATATTGAATAAAATCCAATATTTAATCATCTTCCAAAACAAGTCTAAGGAAAAGCGAATTTAATTTTCCAAATTGGAAGTAATCTTATTTATTAAATATCAATAAAATCAATATTGAATTAATATTGAATAAAATCCAATATTTAATCGTCTTCCAAAATAAGTCTAAGGAAAAGTTACTTTAATTTTCCAAATTGTGGGTAATTTTATTAATTAAATATCAATAAAACCAATATTTAATTAATTTTGCTTTTAAATCCCAAAATCGATTCATCATCTCTCTTTTCAAAATATTTATTAATTAACTATTTAATATAAAATTTAATATTTTAATTAAATTACTATTTAATTCCTAAAATGATTTTTTTTCAAATTTCAATTTTGACTTGAATTTTATGTCTTCCACCTTCATTGTAACTTTTCAAATGAATTCCGAATTAATCTCGACCTCACCTTGAAATTTAATTCCTTCGCCGTTATCGTGGAATTCATAATATATACTCCATTTCAATCATTTGATATTTATTCAATCTTGACCCTTATATAGGAGAAATGATTAATTTTATCTCCCATTTGATCATTTCCATGGACATACTTACAAACTCTAACCCCCTTTCTTTGTATATTTATGGAGCACCTTCTTTTTATTTAACTTTGGTTTATTTCACATTTGAGCGCATATCATCCCATACTATGGGGTTAAAACTTTGAAAATTTCGTCCAACTTGTGCAATATGCACTACGAGCGCATTTGAGCAAACCTCATGGACTTTATTCCCATCATACATCTTCATCATTGCGAATATGCGCTCAAGCGCACCTAGGGGTAGTTGGCGGAGTTTTTGCTTCGTGGACTTTTCCCTGACTTTGTTCAAAATGTGCTGGAGTGCAATTTTGGCATCGTGGAGGATTGTTTTTCTCTTTTGAAATTCCTTTGACTTGTCCTGTTTCGCGCTGGAGTGCATATTGGGCACGGTGGAGGATTGTTTTTGTTTTTCGAAATGTTCCATTGAAATGAAATGTTTTTAATGACGTCCACGAGACCACCGGTCTAAGGGACCAAAGAGCAAGTTAGGCATTCTATTGGGATTTCTCCAAGTTCCTTTTGTTGTGGATCCAGATTAAGAAGCTTGCTGTCTTGTGTAATCTTGCCTCTTTGAATAGTTCTTTCATACTTCTCACTTGTAGGCAATCCCTATATTCGCTGCAAATATCCTCATAAGCCCCACATTCGTTAATAAAATGCCATTCTGTTTCTACCACTTCTTTGCTACAGAAAGCACAAATTCTCTCTTCCCACCTCTCTTTAGGGACCATCCATCTACCAGTTTCACATCGTAAATGGTGGGAGCTAGTCCTTAACTGAGCAATTAGAATTTTGTCCTTTCCTTCAATTGTGAACCCTAAATAGGCTTTATCCCCATGATCCCATGTGTGATTAAATTCCTTAACATAGTAGGCCTTTTTTCTTCCTATCAGATTCGTCTACATTGCAGTTCTGAATTTTTCTAACACCCATTTCTTTATTTCCAGATTGGTGTTTGGACACTCCCGGAGGGTAATGTTCCATTTGTTCAGCAATTTGTTGTTTTGTTCCTTCCACGTTCTTTTCCTACGTGCTAACTCCTCTTCAACCACCAATTTAGGCCAACGATGCTTATCCATACTTCCCACTTTTTTCAGATTACCTAACAGTCAGATAATTGCTGAAGCCTCAATTGGGAACATACCCGCCTCCGCCAAAAGGATCTCGTAAAGAATAGTTGCCTTGACCTTGAGATTAGTAGTAATGAGATGCTTATGGATTCTTTCTATTTGTCTCCATTTATGATTTGATACGCTGCTCCCCCAAACCTCTCATCCATAAAGAATAACTAGAACCACTAAAAGACCAAAGAGGGTCTTCCTAGTTTTCCAGTCCCAAAGTTCCACTTTTCTGCATCTATTTTGAAGAAGGTAGGAGGCCTTCCATCCCCCCTGAATCCGTTTTGACCTGCATGTCTCCAAACTTAGTCTAGAATGAAAGTCAATTCCGAGATATTTGTACTCTTCCACCATTGCTAACGGGCTGCCCTTGAATATAAAAGTTTGTTGTTTTTTCTTTTTCAAAGAGAAGATCATGACTTCAGTTTTAGTAATATTGACTTCCATCCCAACCTTCGAACAAAAGGATTCAAGATTGACTTTTTGACTTGCCCTCGAGCGCATCTTGGGCATGGTTGTGGATTTTTTCATTTTACACATTCCTCGACTAGCTACGAAATGTGCTTGAGCACGTCAGAGGCCCTTCCATGGAGACTCCTATGCATTTTTTTCTGAGATGGGATTTAATTGATAACTCTCCTCTGCTCTCGGAATGTATGCTCGAGTGTACCCAAGCCTTAAGACTAATGGTGTCAGCTTTTCTTCATTTTGTATGTTCCCCAACTATGCTAGAAATGTGATGGGCCTGTATGGAGTATTTTTTGAATTCTCCTTTCTTCAACACCTTCAATGATTGGTTTGAAATAACGTTGAAGATCGTTGAAGGCTCATTGGCAGATGGTATCTCTTCTATCTTTCTCCTTGCTTGGCTTCAAGTGTTCCTCCATCTTTTAAACCTTCCGCAACAAACATCCTTTTGTTTGGAAGCTTTCTTGTGGACGTTTTATTTTGAACAATTTTGTGACCAAAGAGAAAACGCACTAGAGCGCAATTTTGGCTCCCTGGCGGAATTTCCCTTTTTTTTAAAACTTTCCTCCACCATGTGAGTTTCGCGCTTGAGCGCAAGCTTGGAGTAGTGGTGGATTTTCTTTGTTTCCATATTCCTTAACCATATAGAATCTTCGACATTGGGGAAATCACGCTCAAGTGTGTTCAAGGCTTGTTGGCGGTTGTTTCTTCAACTTGGATATTTCTTCATCCACGTTAAGTTGTGCTGGGAGTGCGTATGAAGGATTGTGGTGATCATTTTTACTCAAAATTTCTTCACCGAGCTGTGGAGTTTATGCCTTGGGACATTTAGCGGTTTTCCTCTTCATTGGTATGTGAAATTTGGTGGAGTGAGCAAGGATTCTTCCACTATACAAGATTTGTTCTCCAAACCACCACTCACACTAAGTAAGCACAAACCGATGATTCTCATGGGATTTTGAGGATGGGTGTCCGCTTGGTCAAAACAAACTTCATGCCCCTTTAGACACAAATTAACATGGCCACTAGATTGTAAATTACACAATCACCTCAAGTTGCCTGCGAACCCCCCCTTCATATTTTGGCTGTCAAGTGCATGCGGGAGTTTTGCCGTGGATGTTTCTCATGCCCGGACGCAAATTACTGTATCAGCAGTGAAGACCAATGATGTTTCACGACCTTCGTAGGCTTTCAATCTTCAACATTGTTGAGATTCCTTTAAACTTTGTTACAATCTCATGTACTTCATGCCGTTGGGGAAATATAGAGACGACCAAGATTTCTATCTTGTGCAAGATTTACTTAGCCACCATGAAATGATTGGGACTGTGAGGTAACCATTTGAAATTCTTTTGTTGGAACGTTTTCCACTATTTTCAATGCTTATCAATATTTTCAACTCTTTCCCGAGACATCAATGAACGCAGATTCGGTCCATAGAACATACTTTCTATCAATGGTGCCCTTTGAACGTCCATGTAGCTCAGACTTGACTTGATGAATGCATACCATTTGCGGACCCCTACACAAAATAATCTCCCATTCACATGAATTTATGGATGAGGAGATTCAATAATTTGTGAAAGCTTCAATAAATTTTCTTGACCACAGTGGATTTATGCTCCCATGAAGGATTCTAAGTCTTTGGGCCTATTCTCCGGTGCCTACAAAGGACTTTTTTTGAAGTTCTGGATTCAAAGGACCTCTCAGGAACATATTGTCTGAAAGTGGGTGCCCATTTTCTCATTGGTAAGATACCACTTAGTCATTTTTCAACTTTCCTTTTATAATTTCAACCAACATTTCTCTCAATTTGGGCTATTCTTGGAAATATTTCTAGGTTTGGCGGATTTGGGGATTTATGAGTGTTCTCAATCTTTGTAAGTGATTTCTTTCGCCACTTTTGCCTTATAGTTTTTTCTCATGCTTCCTTCCTTTGAATGCTTTCAGACTTAGTGATTCGCATGCTCTCCCTATAGGTGTTCTTTTCAAACTTATCTATCTTTCCACCAAGTGCCAATCTTTTCATCCTTCCGAATTAAGGGTTGGAGGCATCTCTTCTTCTGCTCTTATTTGTGCTTATTAGGAGCCCAAAATATTACAATAGGGGCCTCATAAAGAACTTGAAATCCTACTAACTCTCATCCAAAGGACTCAACTTCAGAATCAAAATTAGGAAATGCATCAAAATTGTAACCTTAGGAGACCCGTCTTGAAAGAAAACTTGGCCGAGGTCATTTCTCAACTAAAACCAGAAAGAACCTAGGGAACTGCCACTAGAGCTACTGAGTGTAATGTCCCCTGTCATATTTCTTCATAATATTGGGACAATGTTCTTATCACTTTGCTTTTGCAAGAGACTTCTTCCTCTTAAGACCCTTAATAGTTATCTTGATACTATACACAATTAGTTGGACCACAATACTAGTGTAAACTAACTAATGGGTCTAAGGTGTATGTGGATTGTAATAATAATGAATTGCTGATATATAAGATAGATCGCCACTATATTGGCATGTAATGAATATATTATAACTGCATGGCGTTTTTGGTCTACAAGATGGATATGTTTATGTCTCTTATATTTTTAGTATGCAGTATGAAAAAGATTATTGTGATATCAATATATTGATAGGAAATGTCATTCAACATACATAAAAATGATGTATTGCGATATGGGATTGATATATAGATCTGCATTATATAGTATCGTTATGTTGATTGATTGTATACTCGTGTGATGTACAGCTGCCTGATTTGATGATCTCAGAACCGATTTCCTATTCATATCCTAAGTAATAATAAGAGACCTTCCCTTTATATCTTACCAATTGAATGGTTGCACTCTTGAATGAGATGGAAATCCGTCCCTTCATAACAATTGTAATTATCCTTCTTAATCATTCTTCATAACAATCTGATATGTCTCTTGTGTGGATCGCTAGTTAGTTCATCCTCAATGGTGATTACAGTATTGATGTTACTGCTTGTTATGTTTATATATGCTCTTTGCCGACAATGTCTCGACCTTGAGGTTAGACTTTGGTTAATGTAAGTATAAACTTGGATTTTACATACTCTAACGTGATGTCTATTTGGGGACTCATGTTCTGTTTACATAAGACGACCTCCGTAGTTGTGGGTTTAGAGGTCTCCCCCAAGCGTCTTTGGAGAGTATCGTGTCTATATCTCTCACGAAATCCAATATGTATGATAATCTCCAAATACTTGCCGCTGCCCATGCTATTTTTGGACCCCGTTCATATTATTTCTGTAGGGACTCCCGAATTGTATATCAATGTTATATTCTTGACTTTTATACTCTTAGGCAATACGAGGTATTGAGAATTGCTATTCCTATACTGACTATAACATGGTAATCCTCTTATTGTCACTGATGTGGGAAGCAATGATGGCCAACGTCATTGTTCCTTGTAGAAGTTTTCTTTGAATATCACTTAGTCTCAATCCTTCCACGAAGTGCTTGACTATTGCCGCTAATTCTTGCTTGAGGTGGTTTAGTATCTTCAAATAATGAAACTCATGATTGAATGTCTGAATGAGTTATTTACAGTTTTATTTAATGGTATTATTAATTATTATTTTATTTATATTATTCTAATTATATTATATTTATTATTATTTATATAGTCACGGTTCATTGATTCATAAAAAACATAATATTTTATTATATCAATTAATTAAAATATAATATTATATTATGTCAATTAATATGTTATATTCTTTTATTATTATATTAAGTTGATTATAACAATAAATTATAATTACGATTTATTTCTTCATCAATTTTATTTATTATTATTATTTCTTATTAAAACCTATTCTAGAAATGGGGACATCACAGTCCGCCCTTCCCGAAATTGCTTGTCCTCAAGCAATGCAAACTTTTGATGTGAGTGGTGTTCTGCAATGTAACTCCGATATCAAATCCGACCCTGAAATGATAATTTCAACTTGAGCTTAAAACTGCTATATATTTACAATTATAAACTTAACAAATCTGAAAGTCATAATATTAAATTTAAAATACTAAGAATAATTCAAAGATGGAACTTATCTTGATGTATTGTAGTTTCTCTTCTATTAAGTATTGCCTTGTTCCATGATGGGACTTGTTGAATAATCCTAATCCTTAGGGAGAGTTTGTAATCAAGTTCTAAGCTCTTTAGGGAAGGAAGGGTCTCTAGTTGCCTCTAGTTGCCTTATGGTCATTCTAGAACAGTCCTCAAGTTATGTCACCATCTCATTACAATTTTCTCCTCCTAAGGCCTTGTAGGTATACTTAACTTAGTATATCCATCCTTATAATCTTTGGGAGAGACTTTATCTCTTCCCAATCTTTATGGAGAGTCCATGATTAGGTTCTTAGCCCCTATGGGAGGACTTCCTGGGGCTCTAGTTATCTCATAATCGACTTAGAGCAGTCCTCCAGCTATGATACCATCTCGTCACAATTCCTCTCTCCCTAAGGCCTTATGGATATCCAATATTTGGCATATCCATCCTTGTAATCCTAGGAGAGACTTTATCTCTTCCTAGGGCTTTAGAGATGTGATCTTTGCCTTGTAGTAGTGTGCCCTCGCAGTTCTCCCTTACTGTGTAGTAGGGTGCGCTGATAGTGGTTCTCCCTTAACTACCACGGCAATAAGGTGCCCTTGGCGATTCTCCCTCAACTACTTCTGCAATAGGGTGCCCTTAGCGGTTCTCCCTCAATCACAGTTCAATAGGGTCCCCTTCTAGTGGTGCTCCCTTACCTGCCACTCGGATGGGGTGCCCTTCACGATTATCCCTTAATTTCAACCTTGGCTACTTTTGCAGTAGGGTGCCCTAGAATTTCTCCCTTAATCACAAAGCAATAGGGTGCCCTTATAGCCTTTCTCCGTTAACTGTTGCTACAATAGGGTGCCCTAGCAATTCTCCCTTAATTGCAGCCTTGGGAAGGTGCTAGCAATAGGGTGCCCTTAGCGGTACTCCCTGCCTTACAACGCAATAGGGTGCCCTTCGTGATTCTCCCTTAATTGCAGCCCTTTCCCTTCATTTAAATTATATCTTAAATGTGTATTAATAAAAAATTGAGTACATAAATATAATATTTACTATTGTTATAGTATCAATTAAAATAAACCTCTAGATTGATGTCACATCTATGGTTGAACCTCCTCGAAGCTCCAGTGGCTTCCTATTCCTTCATTCTTTGATTGGATGTTGTTGAGACTCCCTTGATCATATTTCGTTTTCTTATGTGGCGTTCCTTCCCTTTCTCTTTCAAGTTTTGCTTCTAATCTATTATGGAGTTGACTCTTCTTTTCGCACTTATGTCCTGGTTCCCAAAGGCCTCTGCATCTGAAACATACACCTTTCTTCAACACGTCATCTTTCTGTTTGAGGGCTTCCTTGCCTTGGCATTGGTGCCCCCTACTCCATCGTCCTTTGCAGAAATAACATTCCTTTTCTCTATTGTCTTTTCTTAAATCTTCATACCTATGTTCTGTCTTAGGTGGGAAATTCTTAGGTCTTTCTTTTGAAGAATTTGATTTGACCTTCTTAGCTTTTTGTATTGCTTCCACCAAAGTTTGTGGTTCAAGGGGGTTCACTTTACTTTTAATTGAGTCCTTAAGTCCTTCAACGAATAGACAAATGAGTCTTCTTTGAGATAAATCATGAACCATGACAAAGAGGTTTTGAAATTCATTAGAAAATTCCTCCGCTGTTCCATGCTGCTTAAGTTGTGTAAGTTCCTTAAAATACCATTCTAGATCTTGCTGATCAAACCTGTTGATGAGTTTGTGAGTGAACTCTTTGTAAGAGGTTATATTTTGATGGCCCAAAGAGAAAAGCCTGTTGTGCCACCATTCATGTGCTATCCCTTTCTAAATGGAGTATGGCAAATTGAAGCACATCTTCTTCGATCATTGGACTAAGGGTGAAGTAGCTGTTTGATTTTTGCAGCCAAGTCCGAGCCGTAACTTTCTTTGACCCGTCAAAGTTTGGAAGTATTATCTTGTTTACCTTATGTTTGAGATTCTTATTTGTATATCTTTTTGTACTCTTAGGTGCTTCATGTTTTTGGCCTTCTCAAAATTCTGTAAATGTTATGAGCTCCCTTATCTCTAGTGCAAGACTTGCATAAGCTCTAGCATTATCTACAACGCTATTTGTGGGCTGATCTTCTTCTTCCCTTGGTAATAAGGGTTGTTTGGGAACTCTAGAGGTGGACAACTCATTATTTTCTGAAAGGTTAGAACTTACATCCTTCCCATTGGTAGAGTTGTTCTTGAGGTCGTTTATTGAATTTCCTATACTTTGCAGTGCTTGGAGGAGTGCTTGATTGGACTTTTCTACTCTTTCATTTTGGCTCATAAGAGTCTGATTAGTTTGCTCCATAAAAGTTCTCAGTTCATTAGCCATTTCGTTCATGGTGGTCTTCATCGCTTTCCATTGATAAGTTTGCATAGACTGTTATTCATAGGATGGTAGGATTATGCTGTGATACCACTGTAATGTCCCCTGTCAAATTTCTTTGTAATATTGGGACAATGTTCTTATCACTTTGCTTTTGCAGTAGACTTCTTCCTCTTAGGACCCTTAATAGTTACCTTGATACTATGCACAATTAGTTGGACCACAATACTAATGTAAACTTACTGATGGGTCTAAGGTGTATATGGATTGTAATTATAATGAATTGCTGATATATAAGATAGATCGGCAATATATTGACATGTAATGAATATATTATAACTGCATGGGGTTTCTCGTCTACGAGCTGGATATGTTTATGTCTGTCTTTTATTTTTAGTATGCAGTATGAAAAAGATTATTGTGATATCAATATATTGTTAAGAAATGTCGTTCAACATATATATATATGATGTATTGCGATATGGGATTGATATTTAGATCTGCATTATGTAGTATTGTTATGTTGATTGATTGTATACTTGTGTGATGTACAGCTGCCTGATTTGATGATCTCAGAATTGATTTCCCATTCATATCCTAAGTAATAATAAGAGACCTTCCCTTTATATCTTACCAATTGAATGGTTGCACTCTTGAATGAGATGGAAATCCATCCCTTCATAACAATCGTAATTATCCTTCTAATTAATTCCTTCTTAATCATTCTTCATAACAATCTGATATGTCTCTTGTGTGGATCGCTAGTTAGTTCATCCTCAATGGTGATTACAGTATTAATGTAACTGCTCGTTATGTTTATATATGCTCTTTGCCGACAATGTCTCGACCTTGAGGTTAGACTTTGGTTAATGTAAGTATAAACTTGGATTTTACATACTCGAACATGATGTCTATTTGGGGACTCATGTTCTGTTTACATAAGGTGACCTCCATAGTTGCGGGTTTAGAGGTCTTGCCCAAGCGTCTTTGGAGAGTATCGTGTCTATATCTCCCACGATATCCAATATGTATGGTAATCTCCAAATACTTGCCGCTGCCCATGCTATTTTCGGGCCCCGTTCATATTATTTCAGTAGGGAGTCCTGAATTGTATATCAATGTTATATTCTTGACTTTTATGTTGATATTTATAGCATCGATCAGATAAAATATTGATCTTATAATAATAGATAAATTGTGAGATATATATAGATATAATAATAATAATATATATTAATAATTTATAATATATATATGTCAATATTAATATATATTATTATTAATATCTATTATATATATATATATAGTTTATTATTATTACTATAATATAACAATGATAATAATTATCATCATCATCATTATTATTATAATATAATAATGATAATGATTATCATTAAATTAATAATTCTGGTCAAGAGATATAAACTATCGACTTGACTGTCGATTCATATCATTAAACGGTTCATGTTAAACGTTTTATGTGATATAACGTGCACCGAATATATATTATCGGCTGGCATTCATATTTAATAAGCTGTGTGTGTTTGTGACTCCCGTATGTTCTGATTAAGTAAAAACAGGTTTTACAAGGACCCGAAACCTTAACAAAAAACCAAAGTGTTCAGCAGGTTTTACAAGGACCTGCAACCTAGAATAAAAAGATACATAGTTTTAAAAGCATAAACAGCTATGCCAAAGCAACAAAACAGAAAGGAACAGCAAAACAGCGAAACGAACATAAAAAAGTCCCAAAGTAACAACAGGAGACAGCAGGGACAGCAAAAAAACCCAACCAGGAACGCAAAAAGAGCAGCTACATCTCTTTAACCATCTCCTCAGCTTCGAGGACCATGATTTGCATGTTATTAACCGAAGTTTTCAGCTCCTCTATGTTATGAAACGGGTTAAGCATGAAACGTGAACTTAAAGAGCCACGTCTATAATAGACGTGACTCCTCAAGGAGTCACGTCTATCATAGACATTGCCTTCCATATATGCCAAACGATATATATATACAAAACTAGAACCTTCTGGAAGAAAAGGAATCTTTGTTGGGTATAGTGAATCTTCCAAAGCTTTCCGCATATTTATACCTGGACATAGAAATATTGAAATCAGCAGAGATATGATATTTGAAGAAGACCTAGCTTTTAAAAGAGCCCGACACTCTATTGAATCAGAAAGCACTCCTTCACATTCAGATCAAGAAAGGAACCTTGCACTTGAGTTTCAGAGGGAGTATCCTGAAGAAATTGAAAATGAAGTTCAAAATCCACCTCAAGAGAAAATTAAGAAAAGACTACTTTGGGCCACCAAAACTATGAAAGAAGCAGAGAAATTTGCAGCTCCTTCAGGGACCTTTAGAGAAAGTAAAAGACCTCGAAAGTTCTCCAGCTATGTGGCTTTAGTGAATGATCTCTCAAAAATTGAACCCTCAAATGCATCAGAAGCTCTCAAGCACCAAGTATGGA
>MU225787.1:392086-405392 GCA_018584345.1 Thuja plicata
AAAATAAAAATAAAAATAATTAAAAAAAAAAAAAAGCCGTACGGAAAACATAAAGTTAAAAAAAAAGAGAACAAAAATTAATATTACCGTGTGGCCGTACGACCCACAACTGCGTGACTGAAGACTCACCGTAGGGCGAGAGTGAAAACATAGGCAAAGGGGAGATGTCAGTATGGTACGAACAACAAGGAATTCGTACCGATTAGGGAGCAAGAGAGGTTGCGCCAGTGACCGTACAAAAGACTGGAAAATTGGAGTCAGTCGTACACCGTATGAGAAGGGAGCTTTGCTAGCAGTATGATTGTACGACGCGTTCATTCAAAGCACGTTTATTCCAACGGCTTCTTCTGTACACTGTACGAAGGGATAGAGGAGCTTAAAAAAAAAGAGTACAAGGACGCAAACATACCTCCGTACGAAGACATGGAAGATGGAATAGAAAACCATAGTGCTGGTTGGGCACTGTACGAACGAATTGGAGAAGTGAACACGAAGTGAGCAACTGTACAGAAATAAGGGGCAGCCAGGAGAAGTCTTGGTCAAGCACAATTGTCCAAAGTTGTCATACAGTTAGGGATTCAATATCAATTATTTTTATTTTGCATAACGACAAAGAAGAAACCGTTATGAATTCAGCATAGAAGAGAACTTGGAGGAAACAACTAGAGGACGATTCTTGTAGCAGTGGTCTGAGCATGAACAAAAATGTACAGACATTACCTTTCAGAGTGCGAGTTGCAGGTAGCGCCAATGCATGAAAGAAGTTAAGACCGAAAATACAGAGACAACATATGGCGTCTGGGGGTTCTCAGAAGGATTACATCACGACCCAAACAATGACCTTCGAAGGCCTGAACGGCTTGGACTGTCGAAGGTGGTGGTATGAAAGCGCTGATGCTCCATATAATCTACTTGTCAAAAACAACTTACAGAAGGCATAGGTACAATGGGTTATTAAAATGCCCATCTTTTGTATTAAGAATTTTGAAGGTCCATTATGGGCAATGGTTGAATCCTTTGACAACTTCACCAAGTAGAGCACCGTCACCTACTTGAACCACTTGGTAAGGGTTTCCTTCACATCACCAGAATTCCGAAGAGCGTTTGGGTTGCCAGCCAAAGGAGTCAAGGTTGAATTGAAGTTGCAGAAAACGACCCAGGAGAATAAAGATTTTTATATTAGGTTGGTTTGTAGAGAAGACCTCACTGCTGTGGAAAAGGAGTCCCTTCATCTAGGATGGACATTGGAGATGCCTCAAGGATGTGGTGAAGAGTTGACTCACAGGATCTAGCCGCCCATCTGATATCTGCTTTCCACATGTCGCTCTTATGAACCACCTACTGGGCGGCAGGATGTATGATTGGGGTACTGTATTAGCGGAACGAATGTATGCATTTATGACTCTTCAGCCTAGGACATTCTATATGCCACACTATGCGATCAGGCTGCAGTTGGATGTTGTCAGACAGATTCCACCCGACATCTTGTCGAAGGAGGTCAAGGTGGGCCCTTTGGCTCCAGGTGAGCCCCCCATTATGAGATGGCGACACTTAGATACACTCGGCGGCCAGAAAAGGGCCAGGCAGAAGTTGGATGCCAGTTGGGAGCACGGGGATACAGATAGTGGACGCCAGGAGCCGCCCAAAGGTGAGAGTGCTACGGAGGGTGATGAAGATGAAGAGGTAGAGGTAATTTTAGCGTCCCCATTATTGTTTCCACGACCCATGCTATCTAGTACAACGCATTTTGCCCTTGTTACCAGCATGGCCCCCACCCTGACATTTGGCCAAGTTAGGGCGCCCATTTATATGACTCCGCCTGTAGTCACAACGAAGAGAGTTCCCATGGTGACTGAGCCTATTGAGACCGAGATAGTACCAAACAGGGAGAACACCCCGAAGATGCTTGGAATACCTCCGATGGTCACAACCTTAGGAGGCATGGCCTTGGATACAGAACAACACCATATTACACCGGGTCAGGTTCGGTTGGAGATAGTTGGAGCTGACGCCATAGTCACTGTGGACAACGCTCTCCTGGAGGATCCATCACCTCCAGCAGGTCCCTCGAAGAAAACTATGAGTTCTTGGCTGCAGAAGAAGTTTGCCATGACAATCACAGAGTCGATAGGGGTGGCAATCCTATCTTGCTGACGGAAAGGGCCTCAGGAGGCAAAGGATTGAGGTTGAGGTGGCGAAGGACTTGGAGATCGTCAACCCACAGGGTGAGGATACCACTAGAGGCCTGGAGCATGTCCCTATGGAGGAGGGCAATGCAGGCGAGCTAGGCAGGACGGTGTATGACGTCGACGAGATCCTGGTAGAGGATACGGTGGTGCACTTGGCCGACACATGGTTGCAGCCAGAAGAGGATAATGTTGAGGCATCATTGGTTGACTTGGTAGCACGAGGGCGTCGGATGGTAGCTATAGTAGAGGCTCGAGTCCTGAAGGTAGTGACTTCAGAATTGCGGCGTCTTTTGACTTTTGTACGACAGGAGTACCCGACTGCTTTTGCATTGTGTTTTGAGCAAGTTTTTGGCCTGCTGAGGAGACACCTGATATGGTGACGACATGGTCTCTTCCTGCACCAGTGAGAGAGTGAGATACAAGCCCTCATTCGCCAGATAGAGCAGGCCTTCTGCGAAAGATATTATGTGTTGAGACACTCAGAGTATGTCTCAGCTAGCCGAGAGACTGCGTTGTTGGATTCAGAGATAGCTCGGGAGGAGCTAGCCGCCATATTGGCAGTAGTGGAGCGAGACTTAGCTCAGCGGACACAAGCGCTGGTGTACTATCCCCAATCCCGCAGTAGGCCAGTAGGGCGCCAGATTAGTCTATCTCCCCCATCTGGGTAGGCTAATGGCTCTTTCGGAGGATGTCAGCCAGTCACAGGCTTCAGTGGGCGAGCTTTTATTACTGGGTTCACTTTATAAAAGAAAAGTCACTTTACTTTATAATAAGGAATTATAAAGTCACTTTATGTGCTTTATATTATAAAAGTGACTTAAGTGACTTAAAGTCACTTTATGAAACCTTTTATCCCACATCTCTTAAAAAGCGTTGCTTTCCCTCACTTCGAGGTTATAAAAGAAAGAGATCTTCCTTGGGAAAAGCACCATGAGATAATATAAACAAGGAATGAAATATCTGGTTGCTTTTTGTGACTGGTTTTCTTGAAGACGTAGCCCCTTGAGGAATTCGAGAAACTGGACGTAGCCCCAACATTCTCATTGTGGTGGAATCATTCAGATTTCGCATTGTGCTCATCAAGTAAGTTACAGAATTAAACTAATCAACTTTCTACACACTATTCAAGAAATCGATAGTTTCTAGAATTAAGAAATCCTCATATCGAGTTAGCTGGCTTTTATATTTGGAGAAAATACATTGGGAATCAGAACTGGTACGACATTAAGAAGATTATGGTGAAGCATGCATTGTCGTTCTCACTGGTTACGACTATGGTGATTATTAAAAACTGTTCAGCACTGTTATTTCCGTAAGCCTGAGAATCCTCACTGGTATCCTTGCGTGGGTCGTGGAAGGTAGAAACAGGCTACAACATTTATCGTGGCCATTGGAAGAAGAGTCTGGGCGGGGAGTGGCATAGCCCTTGTTGCTAACGCGGGACCACCCACTGCAGTTGTCATCCGCGTGAATACTGGGTATCGCGGCAGACCTTCTAACAGCCTGAACTCAAAGTGGAGTCCGTAAGCCAGTGTGGGGTACTAGACTTGCTGGGCGCGGAAGAAGTGACAGCCGCACTATTGTCTGCAGAGTTTCAGTGCGGGCTCTTGTGTGAAGACAACGGCAAGGTGACAGATTGCAGCCGCTATGGCGTGTGGGGATGTTCATTGTTGCTGCGTGCAAGTTAGAAGTTATGCAACTCGTCTAAGGTGCACATTTGTTACTTCCATAAACGTTTTATCAGACATATAATAAGCTGAGCTGTGTATCTTGTTTTGTAATATTTTGTGACTGGAAGTGATATCATTATCATGCAATATTATAAGGTGTGAAATCTTCAATTTAATTGCATCATTGCTCTTCATTATTGGGATGAACTATTTTCCTAAATGTGTTCAGCATTAGAAATTGAATAAAGTTATATGCATGCACTGGTTCTTAAAATATTGAGGGATCACATCATAGCAAGGCACATTCCTCGTTATTCAAACTAGACAAACAACCACTCTCAATAATCAAAAACTTTGCAGTAAAATTTTGATAGTAACCAGCTGAGATCATTACAGTGGTATCAGTGCCATTGATCTTGCCATCCTAGTGGGATCATCATTTTCAGATTTTCAGTTGTTGTAGCAGTAGCCATGCTAGCCAGGGATGCATAGCAGGCACAGGATACCCGGATTTAGTCATAATAGGGTTGAGCAGGAACAGGCAGATTCTTCCATTGAGGTGGATATAGAGACCAGTCATATAGAGAACGAGGAATTTGTTCTCGAACAGGTTACTTCGGGTGCTACTATGGCTGAGGAGACAAAGAGGGAGGCTAGGGAGACATTGAGATAGATACGAGATGGACAGGACCATATTGCTGATGTTTTACACCAGCTTACAGGGGTTATCCAATAGTTGTTAGTTACAGCCAGGAGGCCCCCTAGCCATCACAGCGGTGGAGGTAGTAGAGTAGGATCTCCTAGAGCTACTAGGGCTCCCACACGTACTTCAGACAGACCCCTCATGCCTACATTCGCAGAGAATGTTGCAGAGGAAGAGGTGGCACAACCTGAGGCAGCCGACATTCTTCCAGAGAATGTTATGACTATGCATGATGAATGGAACATGTTACCCGCCCATGTCAAGGCTGACTTGACCTTTGTTCAGTATATGGCACAAAAGAGAGAGTTTGGCAGGGCCCAGTAGGACAGGAGACCCAAGGGTTCGAACAGGGACTTGAAACATGCTATGAACAAGTTGACTCTCCCTACATTTGATGGTAGCGGCAGGACATCCGCTAGAGCTTGGATTCACAAGCTAGATACCTTCCTAACTCTCAAACCCATGTCAGAGACTGAGGCAATTAAATTTGCCACAATGCATTTAGAGGGAGCTGCATATGATTGGTGGCAACACGGTGTTGTCACTCAAGATCATGGATTGATCACATCATATGAGACATTCAGTACCAGACTGATCAGCCGTTTCGACAGGAAGGACATGGAGGTTTACTACCGAGAGTTAGCTCAGCTGAAACAGAGTGGTTCACTAGAGCAGTATATCGATAAGTTTCAGAGGATCTCCATTATGGTACCAGACATGTCTGAAAAGAGAAAGGTCATGCTGTTTATTGAGGGCCTACAGGATAAGTTCAGGGGACTGGTTAGAGTTCTCAAACCGGATACCCTAGATGACGCTATTAAGTTAGCACATGATCTAGACTCACCTTCCTCCATATTACAGCCCCCTAAGAAAACCTTTAAGGGGAGTTTGTCATTCCAGAAGAATAAAAATCAGAATAAGAATATGCCACCCAAACTGGACTTTGAGACTAGGAACGAGTTGAGGAGGAAGTTGTGCTTTACTTGCAGGGAGCCTTGGACTCCAGATCACAGGTGCCTTGGGAAAGGCAAACTACACTACATTGAGGTAGCTTTTGAGGAAGAAGATGAGCAGTATGAGGGCAGCGATGAGGACAACGATGAGGAGGCTCAGGTAGAGCAACCAGCAGAAGGAAAAAAGAAGAAAGCCCCGCATGAGAAGCCCCCAGTTACCTTAGCATCCCTTTCAGGGATTCCTACATTTCACCCCTTTCATTTGAAAGGAGTAGTTAGAGGGCAGAGGATTGTTTGCCTTTTAGATACAGGTGCTACACACAATTTTATCAGCGCAGGTATGGGCTCTAGGACAAGGCTACAGGTAGATGATATTCCCGAGTTTGAGGTCAAGGTGGCAGGAGGGGAATTATTGAGCTGTACAGGGAAGATCTCCAAACTTCCAATCCACTTGGAGATTACTTTCTGGAGACAGATTTTTATGTCATTGACCTAGACAGTTTGGATGCTATTCTGGGAATGCAGTAGTTACAGACCCCAGGAAGGTACACCATTGATCACAAGTTGAAGCAATTGGAATTTATGTAGGGTGATCAACAGGTGGTTCTTAAGGCCATGCCCGATTGCGGCCTAGGTTGGTATCTACTCATAGGATGGAGGCCATCATGAGACATAGTGACATGGAGTGGGCAGCCCAATGCTTCATATCCACTAAACTCACACCGGATTTAGGGCAGCAGGTTCACTTTGATGTTCAGTAGGTGCTTGATAAGCACAAACGGGTTTTCGAGGACATTCCGCCAGGCAAAACTCCAGACAGGGGATTTGAGCATATCATAGAGATGGAGGGCGCTAAGCTCGTTATTACTACACCTTATTGTCATCCGAGGCACTATAAGGAGATAGAGAAGACGATAAAGGAGCTCCTAGATATGGGATACATCAGGCCCTGTTGTAGTCCCTTCGCTTCTTCAATGGTATTAGTGAAGAAGGATGGTACTCTTTGCATGTGTATTGATTACCGTGCATTGAATAAGAGGACCATTAAGAATAGGTACCCTATTCCTCGGATTGATGAGCTATTAGACGAGCTACATGGGGCAATTTATTTCTCGAAGATTGATCTTCGATCGGGGTACCATCAGATATGTATCCGTGAAGAGGATGTTCATAAAACTGCATTCAAATGTCACTACGGGCACTACGAGTTTCTAGTGATGCCATTTGGGCTCACTAATGCACCTGCCACCTTTCAGTCTTGCATGAATCATTTATTCAAGAAACAACTATGCAAGAGTGTTCTGGTATTTTTTGATGATATCTTGGTCTTTAGCAGGACTTGGGAGGAGCACTTGAGGCACTTGGATGAGGTTCTTAGCATCATGGAGAGTCAGTCTCTACTTGCAAAAGAATCCAAGTGTGAGTTTGGGTTGACTAAGATCCTCTATTTGGGTCATGTGATAGGGGCAGATGGAGTCAAGGTCCATCAGGAGAAGATACAGGCAATCTGGGATTGGCCACCACCTCGGAATGTATCAGACTTGAGAGGGTTCCTGGGGTTATGTTCTTACTACAGGAGGTTTGTTAAGGGATTCTCTCAGACAGCGGCACCCCTCATCGATCTTACTCGGAAAGGGGCTTTCAGGTGGACAGATGAGATAGAGGTAGTCTTCGATCGACTCAAGACTGTCATGAGCATGTGTCCGGTTTTAGCACTACCAGATTTCTCTCGTCCGTTTGTTTTAGAATGTGATGCCTCTGGTAACAGAATTGGTGCAGTATTGATGCAGGACAAGCATCCCATTGCTTACGAGAGCAGAAAACTTAAGGACAACGAGAGACTTTACTCCACGTATGATAAGGAGATGCTTGCCATCATGCACGTCTTAGCTATATTCAGGCAGTATCTAGGTAGTATCTAGTGGGTGGTAAGTTTACAGTCAAAACGGAACACAACAGTTTGCGGTACTTCCTGGAATAGAAAGAGCTGAACGAGAGACAACAGAAATGGGTTAGTAAGATCTAGGCATATGATTTTGACATTGAGTATGTCAAGGGCAAGAATAACATTGTGGTTGATGCACTCTCCAGCATACCTTCAGATGTAGCTTGTTGTGTTCTATCCGAGATTTTCGTAGATTGGAAATCCCACTTGTTGGTTGAGTATTCTAAAAATACTCAAGCATGTCAGATATTGGACGGGCAACTTTCCGATAACAGGTACAGGGTTACGGATGATATCATATTCTATAAGGATAGAATTTACCTAGTGCCAGATTCTAAGCTTAAAGCTAAGATATTGAGAGTTAATCATGATGCACCCACAACAGGACATCCGGGTTTTTTTAAAACCTACAAACAGGTTAGAGAGAGGTTCTCTTGGAAGGGCCTCAAGGACGATGTCCTCCAGGATGTCTGAGAGTGTCAGACTTGTCAGCAGAACAAGTTCGAACACGAGCACCCGGCCAGCTTACTTCAGCCCCTACCCATTCCTGGCCAGAAGTGGGAAGGTATTTCGATGGATTTCATTACAGGGTTGCCGAGGGTACAGGGCAGGGACAACATTTATGTGATAGTGGAGAGGCTCACGAAGTTTGCTCACTTCTTTGCCATTGCAGCAGATTGGTCAGCTGCCCAGGTAGCTGAATTATTCTTCCGAGAGGTCTTCAGGCTGCATGGTTCCCAAGACCATCGTTAGTGACAGGGACAGTAAATTTCTCAGTACCTTTTGGCAGGAGTTGTTGAGATTGGCAGGCACGAAATTGACCCCCAGCACCAGTTACCATCCGTAGATAGATGGCCAGACAAAGATAGTGAACAAGTGGGTGGAAGGGTACCTCAGAAATTATGTAGCAGGGCAGTAGAGGGCCTGGGTCAGATGGCTGTACTTGGGAGAGTTTTGCTACAACTCCACCTACCATATGACTATTGGCATGTCGCCATTTCGAGCCCTTAATGACAGCGAGCCATTATCTTTTATAGATTTGGCTCTTCAGGACCCTAGGGCACCAATTGCGAGGGACTGGCTTCAGGATCATCAGGATATCCTTAAATCCCTCAGGGAGAACATTCAGAGAGCACAAAATCAGCAAAAGATGTATGCTGATCGACACAGGGTAGAGCAAACTTTTGAGGCAGGGGATTTGGTTTACCTTCGTCTCCAGCCATACAGACAGAGTTCTCTGAAGAAGAGTGGATCGGAAAAGCTTAGGCCGCGGTTTTATGGTCCTTACCGCATCATCAGGAGGGTTGGCGAAGTAGCGTATGAGCTTGAGCTGCTGGCCGACAACCGGATTCATAACGTCTTTCATGTATCTTGCCTCAAGAAGGCAGTGGGACAACATATTACCCCTTCAGTCGGATTACCCCCACTTGATGAAGAGGGGAAGTTGATTTTGGTTCCAGCAGAGGTAATCGAGACCAGACAGAGGGCATTGCGGAACAGAGCTATCAGAGAATACTTGATATGATGGAAGGACTTACCGATGGAGGATGCCACCTGGGAGGGTGAGTCCATTCTACAACACCCAGCATCGAGATTGCTTGAGGGCAAGCAATCCCGGGAAGGGAGGAGTGTAATGTCCCCAATCCCGCAGTAGGCCAGTAGGGCGGCAGATTAGTCTATCTCCCCCATCCGGGTAGACTAATGACTCTGTCTGAGGATGTCAGCTACTCACAGGCTTCAGTGGGTGAGCTTTTATTACTGGGTTCACTTTATAAAAGAAAAGTTACTTTACTTTATAATAAGGAATTGTAAAGTCACTTTATGTACTTTATATTATAAAAGTGACTTAAGTGACTTAAAGTCACTTTATGAAACCTTTTATCCCACATCTCTTAAAAATCGTTGCTTTCCCTCACTTAGAGGTTTAAAGTCACTTTATGAAACCTTTTATCCCACATCTCTTAAAAATCGTTGCTTTCCCTCACTTCGAGGTTATAAAAGAAAGAGATCTTCCTTGGGAAAAGCACCATGAGATAATATAAACAAGGAAATAAATATCTGGTTGTTTTTTGTGACTGGTTTTCTTGAGGACGTAGCCCCTTGAGGAATTCGAGAAACTGGACGTAGCCCCAACATTCTCATTGTGGTGGAATCATTCAGATTTCGCATTGTGCTCATCAAGTAAGTTACATAATTAAACTAATCAACTTTCTACACAGTATTCAAGAAATCGATAGTTTCTAGAATTAAGAAATCCTCATATCGAGTTAGCTGGCTTTTATATTTGGAGAAAATACATTGAGAATCAGAACTGGTATGACATTAAGAAGATTATGCTGAAGCATGCAGTGTCGTTCTCACTGGAAACGGCTATGGTGATTATTAAAAACTATTCAGCACTGTTATTTTCGTACGCCTGAGAATCCTCTCACTGGCATCCTTGCGTGGGTCGTGGAAGGTAGAAACAGGCTACAACATTTACCGTGGCCATTGGAAGAAGAGTCTAGGCGAGGAGTGGCACAACCCGTGTTGCTAACGCGGGACCACCCACTGCAGTTGTCATCTGCGTGAATGCTGGGTATTGCGGCATACCTTCTAATAGCCTGAACTCAGAGTGGAGTCCGTAAGCCAGTGTGGGGTACCAGACTTGCTGGGCGCGGAAGAAGTGACAGCCGCACTATTGTCTGCAGAGTTTCAGTGCGGACTCTAGTGTGAAGACAACGGCAAGGTGACAGATTGCAGCTACTATGGCATGTGGGGATGTTCATTGTTGCTGCGTGCAAGTTAGAAGTTAAGCAACTCGTCGAAGGTGCACATTTGTTACTTCCATAAACGTTTTATCAGACATATAATAAGCTGAGCTGTGTATCTTGTTTTGTAATATTTTGTGACTAGAAGTGATATCATTATCATGCAATATCATAAGGTGTGAAATCTTCGATTTAATTGCATCATTGCTCTTCATTATTGGGATGAACTATTTTCCTAAATGTGTTCAACATTAGAAATTGAATAAAGTTATATGCATGCACTGGTTCTTAAAATATTGAGGGATCACATCATAGCAAGGCACATTCCTCGTTATTCAAACTAGACAAACAACCACTCTCAATAATCATAAATTTTGCAGTTAAATTTTGACAGTAACCAGCTGGGATCATTACAGCTAGAAGCCGAGAAGGCATCACGAATGGCCTTGGAAGATAAACTGGGGAAGGAGATAGAGACATTTGAGCAGAGGTTAGCAGTAGCCACCTCCGAGAGACAGACTGTGGAGGCTAGTTTAGTTTGAGCCCAGAAGGAGGTCTAGGAGCAACAGAAGGACCTTCAGGAGGCTGCAGTGATGGTAAAATCTGCACTCGAACTTTAGTCAGTCACAGAACATAAGTTGGCGGCAAGGACGACAGAGGTGTATGAGTTGCGTTCTCAGTTGGGATCTTCTTTGGTGCAGCTGACCATTTCTACTACGGGACACCTAGCCTCTTCAGGGACGCTTCCTAAGCCACCTGCTTCTACTTCTTAGTCGTGCATTTTGTATTTCATATCATTCCCTTAGTGTTGGTACCTCCTGGACATTTTGTATGTTGTCTTCCAGAGACGACTTTCTTTTTGGGGGGATGATGTTGTCGGGTAAATGGGTAGTTAAACAATTGGTCCGTCTGAGGGAGTTACACGGATGCGACGGTTCGCCTCGCATCCCCTCGAACACTATATGTATGCATTTCTGTCTTCCAGCAAGGATGTGCTGATTATGATATGCGGAAATACCTTTGTACATGGTAATCAATCTATGAATACAATGCTGTTATGTTCTCTTTACATTCTTTGTTAAGTACTTTACCTTTTGTATGCAAATAATCTCTGTTACCCCACGAGGGTAAATACTTAATAAATGCACAAAGACAAACACGTCACTCCTCAAATCCACTGTAAAGTATAACTGCCCTTAGGCTGTGAAATTTATAACTTTGTGGGAATTATTTGTGATAAGCCAAAGTTTTTGAAACAGAGTGCTTAGTTGTTCTAAGCTTTCTATTTGTAGTCTGGGTATGGACTGAACCTGTATCTTGAATTGTCAAATTCTGGTTATTTCATAAGCCCACATGAATATGGACTCTTGCTCAACAAAAAATGACCTGAACCATGAAAGCTAAATAGGAAAACGTGGATTGGTTTCCCTCTACATTTATGCCACACTTGTAGGGATTGTGTTTCTTGGGGATTTTCAATTTTGCTTTTACCCAAAGTGAGATGAAATTTTGATATGGTAATAAAAAATCTGTTATACGGAAAGCTTAACCCCAAACATAACCAACTCCTTCCCTCAGTGGAATGACAGATTTAAAGTATTAAGAGACAATGTGCCAAATATCTATAGAATCCTCTCTTTATTGTGATCATGAGTTAGCCAGAAAACCTAGGATGCCAGTTTGGGTTCAAATTCGGGTTCGAGTTCGAAGAACCGGTTCGCCGGTATGGCAAAATTTTGAAAAGGGGTTCGGGTTCGGGTTCGGGTTCGTTAGTGTATATATATATATATATTGATATTTATGCAGCCTAGAAGCATGAGTTAAGATTAGAATGTCACATAGTATCATAAAAAGTAAACATTTAAACAATAAAAACACTTGTAAGTTTGTAATCATAGCATCATGAATCATGAATGCATGATCATACCATCATATACTTCAAGTTCAAGTTCAACATCAAAGATTCAAAACATTAAAACTAAATCAGAACATTAGTTCAATTATCATTGTTTGAAGTTCAACTAATGGATTAAAAATTTATTGATATTCATTATTCTATTCAGATTCTTCATCATCTTCTTCTTCATTGGCATTAGTTGAGTCACAAATAGAGCTATAAGGCCAATGAGGTCAGCTGCACTAATAATAGTATTTGCTTCAAAATCTTCACATTCATCAAGTGCAAGCCGAGATGTGGACGCATCCAAGTTCGCAAGCTCTGCATTTATATCCCACCTCTTCGTCTCCCCTTCATTGTATTCTTTAGTCTCGTGAGAGACAAGACGCAAGTTGTAATGCACAAATACCAAGTTCTCCGCTCTTTTAGATTGCAACCTATTGCGCTTCAATGAGTGGATGAACGAATATATGCTCCAATTTCTTTCTACTGCAAATGAACTGCAACCTATGAAGGCAAGAGTCAAGACAATAAACAATTAAAATAAATTTAAAACTTGATCTTATAAAATAAAAATTACTTGCTAGTTGCTACTGCTAGTCATGAAGATAAAGTAAACTTCAAACTAAATAAAAATAAATAAAACTTACTTGTGATATAACTTTATTGCAAGGGGCTGCAACATTTGGAATCTTTGGCCATGGAGGTACCACCAACTATGAGCATCCTTCCTAAACCGATGACGAAGAGCATCATTACTTAGACCTATTGCATTCACAAACTCTATGAACTCATCCGTAATCATATCTCGCATATCATCATCAGGAAAGAGTCTTTCAAATGCTGCCTTGAACCCATCAGACACTTCTACATCTCTATAGGGTGGTAGCCTTCCTAGTTGATCAATAAATTGGGTGTTATAGTATTTGAGCGTCAATGCATAGGCAAGCAAATGTAGAGGAGTGGTCATTTTGTTCCATTGTTCTTCAATAATTGCTTGCAATTGTTTGAAGAAGGTCTGTTGAGGATCTTGCTCTTTTCCATTTACAATTTGCTTGACTTCTCAAGCATCGAGTCTATGCCATCATAGATCTCTCCAAGGCAAGGCCTATCCATATCAGTGTACCTAAGCACGCTCATAATGGGCTCGGTGAACTTAATGAGATATTCCACACGTTCCCACCATGAGTCATCCAATA
>MU225787.1:414126-437209 GCA_018584345.1 Thuja plicata
TTTGAATCTTTGAGATTTTGCATTGATCAATGATCAAGCATCATAGAATCATACTATGAAATGATTTAGTTTTAGAATTATGTATATTTCTCTTATTTTTTGTATATATAATGCATATATATATACATACACACGAATCCCTACAAACCCAAACGGCAATTTTTTTTTTCACGAATCCATGAACCTGATTCGCGAGCCCGAATCCGTCCCCGAACCCAAATCGGTAACTTAGAAATTTTTTTCTGAACCAGCGCGCGAAATTCGCTGCAAGTTCGCGGCAAATTCGTTTTTTTGTTTGAAGTTCGCCCGGGTTCGACCGTCCGCAACCCGGGTTTGAACTTGGACCTGAAATTCGGACCCTGCTCGGACCCACAGGCGGACCGGACCTAGACCCCGAACTGGTTCAAATTTATCCGGGTCCGGGGGGTTCAAGGGCCGAACCTGGTATCCTAGCAGGAAACTTTAAAAATAACATGAAAGTCTCAAAGTCCTTTTTAAATCAAATTTAACAGGACATGAACCACACATGACTTGCACGTATAAAACGCATATGGCTCTTTTCCAATCTTCTTCTCTTCCAGATTCACTGGCATAAAGAAAATCACGTAATCCTGCAAGATTGCCACCACCAACAAATTGAGTGCATAAATTGGCTTAGACAAAACTACCTTCTGCTCCATTATAGGATTGAAACAATAGAACAACCCCTCTCTAATGAGATGGCAAAAAGATCTTTGCCGAATTACTCAACTTTCAGGACTCAAATATCCAACAGTCCTCTTAGCCCAATGTTAGCATGAGTCATCACAGTTTAATGAAGACTGATCTTCTCACATACAGAAAACACTTCCTCCTGGAATCACGAATTGATGAAATCAAAACTTGACAAAAGGGACAAAAATTGACTTCCACAGTTTGTGCATGTCATAACATCCAAGGATCAATTTCTAGAACTCTGCCACTCTATGATGGTCAAAACTGCTTTGAATCTTTCTTCAAAATGCTGGGTATACAATACTGAACTTTGTATCTTTTGCTGCTGTATCTCTATGACTAAAGCTTGTAACCAGTAGTCATCTCAACTCCTTGCACTTTCTATTGTAATACCTATTATAATAACTCTTGAATGCTGCTATGGCTATTTTTCTTGGTTACAGGCTACCATGCCTTAACAAGGATTTTGTACAATGTAGCTCTTGTATTATGCAATATATGTTCTTGTTTATCAGAAAAAACACGAAACCTCTCAGACTCTCAGTAATTTGAAAACCCATTTTGGAGCCCAAAGCAATTTTGGTTTGAAGTAGGAAAAATCTGTGTAATGACTAAATTTACATACATACACGATTATCTTTTCCATCCGTAAATCAAGATTCATCCTCTCTTTCCCATAGGATTTTGCCACAAGAAATTCATGCATATGTTTATGTAAATTTTGGTCTTGGCAGAAAATTTTTCTTCTTTGCCTTCCGCTTATTGTGGCTTAGCGGGTTGGTTAGCTGCAGATTAATAATGTCAGGCTATAGAAATTTTTGGACCAAAGAAAAATGACAGTGCAAAGTAGGTTTCGTGCAATAATTTCTGGTTTTTTTTGTTGTGTTTGAAATGTTCCAAGAGTTTATCTTTGTAAAAAGCATTTTTGAAACTTTTTGGTACTCAGATACATATTCATGATGATAAGCAAGTACCCAGATTCTTGAAAATAGTTCCCTAGGATTGTAAACTCAAATTACCTTAAAGAAGATTAAACTAATTGCAAAGTTTTATGAAATGGATCTCAATTATATTCTTGAATTCAATGGTATTTCTTGTCTTCGGCAACAGGATCCTTGGAATTGCTGCTCCAGAAAGCAGTCATCAAATATTAGTTAAATGTCAAGTTGTTTGAATGCCCAGTGATGTTATAGGAATCTTCACCAATTAGTGATGGGTTGCCTTTTTTTATAGTAGACATGACAATTAATGTATAATGTAACGGAAATTCAAATTTCTCATAGCATAAGGTGTTTGGCCTTGGTGTTCATCAAATATCTTCTAGTATTTAAATCTTCTTACTCTGCTCATATACTCTTCCTGTTTGCTAGAGTCTGAAACTCGTTACACACTGGAAGGTAATATTGAAATAATAGTAGCAATTTTTTTTTACATTGTTATTCTTCAAAGTCAATCGTTTGAGGCATGCTTTAGGAGATCCAAGAATTATCTCTGAATACATTTAGTGGGGCTTCTGATCAATGAAGAAATCTAAATAAACAGCTTCTTCATGGTTGTTAGTGGTCATGACCTTATAACATATGTACAAAGATAACGTTTTCATTAGGCATACCCTTTTCACATTGAGGGAACACCTCTGGTTGGTGTACCATTTGGGTTTGGGTTTGCAGATTTGGATAAAAATAAAATTGGCATTGGATTCATTTTCTGTTCATCTAGATTCTATACAATAAATAAGGAACTCTATATATATGACCTTCATTTGATCTAAATTTCCATTATAATCTTTGTAGTCCATAAAAGGCCTTTCCTAAACAAACAAATAAATAATACTTTCAACACTTGATTAATTAAAACGGTCACATCCAAAATAGTAGAAAGCTAAAACAAAATAATAAAGAATATTTATATTTAAGCCTACTATTAAATAATTGAAGTTAAAACTAATTAATGGAAAATACAATGAAAAAATGTTTTATCAATTACAAGTTGAAACGATCAAATAGAAGATTGAAAATGAAAATCATTGGTGGCGCATTCTACACATCTTGAAACACCATAGGTCTGCGGCGGGTGGAACACGATAATTTTTTCCCAAAACATATTTGGGGATTGGGTTCATTTTCGGGTTTTTATATATATATATATATATATATATATATATTGAAATGTGTATATAAATTTTTGAAAGCATATACAAATGATGGCTTCAAATAATACCATCCAATCAGAATACGTGAAATGTTATATTAAGAACATTTTAATTTAAATTTGTTTAATTTCCACTATTTAACCATTACAAAAATTGGAACCACACTTCATAAAAAAAATAATGAAATGTGATTGGCTGTGGGTGGGAAAGTTAATCCAACGCTAAAACACCCCCACTAGTTAGTTCCATTGGCAGGAACTAATAATAACTTTCGGCACAGTAAATTAAAACGCACTCAAAATAGTAGAAAGCTATAAATAAATAAAATTATCTATGTCAAATCCTAATATTAATGAATGGAAAATCAGAATAAAATATATTTTATTAATTAAAAGTTAAAACAAAGAATAGAGAATTGAAAATGAAAATCATTGGTGTCATTCTATACATCTTGAAACATAGGTCCGCGGTGGGGTGAACACGGATACAAGCAGAATGTAAAACTGTGTCCTCCACTTGCCTGCCCTGCTTGGTGGTTTGGACCGGACCTGTATTTTGGCATAGCATAGCAAGGGACATACTGGCAACTTAATTTATGAGTATATTTTGTGGTTCATGTCTTTTGTTTTGGCATTTGTTGCTGCTATTTATGTACATGCTTTAGGTTCTATATTGGAATCTTTTATACCATTCTTTGCTGTGTTCTGGAGAGTTTGAACACGATTTAAGCCTTATTTGTACTATATTTTAAGCAGGTTGTGCATCTAAAATTTTAAAAGATATATGAATAAGATGAGGGGCCAATCTGTTTTATCTACTTACCGAACAAGTTCAGGGATGTGCTTGAGCTTGTTAACTATGCGGGAATGGGATATCCTTTTGCATTTCATCTGCATTCCTTCTTCAGTATACAGATCCATCAAAATGTTTTAAAAATCATTCATGTTTGGTTTGTTTTATATTATTCTTTTCAAAGCTTATTTTAATATATTTAATTATTCAAGACAGATATATACCTTCTGCGGTGTTTACTCAACCCCCAATTGCAACAGTTGGCCTCACTGAAGAACAGGTTAGTACTTTTCTGATTATATGTAGTGCGCACCCCCATTGATGTCTTTTAGATCCCTACAACATTGTTAAGGATATCAATAATATTTGAATTGAATCGATTTTTTGTCTTGACATGTTTATTTGCATCTTTCATTGCAGGCAGTACAACAATATGGTGATATCGATGTCTACACAACTGGATTCCGACCGATGAAAGCATCATTATCAGGACTTCCTGATCGATTTTTCATGAAATTAATTGTGTGTTCTGCAACAGACAAGGTTATAGGAGTTCACATGTGTGGGGATGACACTCCTGAGATCTTACAGGTAACACTTGATGCATACACCATTTTTAAAAAAAAAGAGAGTTTCTGGTTTCTGTCTTGCAAACAATTTTTTGGCATAGAAATTCTGAATTTTTTTATGTTTAATTTTGTTCATTTCTTATACCAGGGTGTTGCAATAGCTGTGAAAGCTGGCTTAACAAAAGCAGATTTTGATGCCACAGTAGGAATTCATCCTACAGCAGCAGAAGAATTGGTAACCATGCGAAGTCCTACTCGAAAAATTCGTCGAAGTGATGTTCATGCGGAGGTTTGTATCTCTGGTCTAGGATGAATTTAAAGATGCACAAAACCTAGGTCTACTATACAGTTTGATTGCTAAATGTCAAACATGTATTCTTTGAGTTGAACAGTATAGCTTGCACGTGTTTTCTATATATAAGTGCACAAGCAGAAGATACGTAAGTGTAATATAGTTGGGCAAATCTTGGATATATACATGGCTTGACGAATGAATCTTTAACTGTGCAGGTGGGTGGAATGGCCAAAGCTTCAACATGAAGGACCTAAGTTGGGAGTTGTTATTAAACACTGGGGAGTTAACAAAACTGTTGGTGTACTAAATTCTCTATCGGCCCGTGTTATTGAAAACATTACTGCTTTGTCCTTATCTACTTCACCATTGAAAAGCCCCCTCTCTTCGTGGTGTTTTCCTTTCAAACATGCAATTATGTATCGTTCTGAAGTTCTTCAAGGGCCAGGCTGAACTTACGACATAATCTACTGTTGGGCGTCAATCCTGCTTCCTTTACAGTAATATCAAAAACCCACTCTTGGAAGTCGGGGTTCTAGTATTTAGGCACAATGAGAATCAATGGCTTTGTCTAGTACTTAGGTGTGGTTGTGATTTCACTTCTGACAGTACAACCAAGCTAGGTAGTTACAGCTTATGTTGTCATCGAACGAGATGACAGAATCACATTTGTTTGCCAATCATTTGATCACAGCAGTTTGAAGGATGGGCGTTGAATAAGCTGATGGTATTAATCCATTTGTAAATCACGTTTGTAGGCAATAGTGGAGAATTTCTGTTAAAGATAACCCTGAATGAAGGCAATTTTGGTTACAAACAGGAAAATTAAATCACAACATAGAGATTGACCGGTAGAGCAAATATTAAATTCAGGAGTAAATGATTTGGACTATCTTCATGCGCATGTGCTAGTGAGTATTTCCAGTAGAAATATCTTTTGTAATTTGATGTCTTGATGAAAAGTATAGAAAAAAGCATGAGTATTTGTAAGTGTGATGAATATGGTCGACCTCAATTGTTTCACGATCGTAAGTCAGGCTACGTAATTAAATAATGAAATGATTATTTGATTGATTAAGAAAATTTCTTTATTTGTATACAAGTATTTAATCTTAGGTAGTTCATTTTATAAGATTTGGGGATAGTAGCCAACTTACTTTTAGCTTGTTTTTAATATATTTTAAATTTATTTCCTGTGGTGCGCATTGTTAAAATTAATTTATTCTCTATTTTTAGTATCTTTTATTTTTTTTCATATGGTGGGCATTGTTAAAATTAATTTATTCTCTTTTTTTAATATCTTTTATTTTTTTTTCTATGGTGGGCATTGTTAAAATTAATTAATTTAATATCAGTGGGATTGGTACTCTACCATTATGATTGGTTGAACTTGGCATATATAGGGGGTCTTGGTATTCCAATAAAAGTTATTAATATTTGTTGCTGTTGTATTTTAAAAATTATATAAACATTTTTAGTTAGGTTTTTCTTTGTTTTTATTTAAAACTATTTAGTAGTCAATTGGGCCCTTGGTTTGTTGATGAATAAAGTACCGACTGGAGACCAAGTTTTGTTGAGCGCAAAGCTCCAACATCATAAGGGATGAGACCGAGTTTTTTGGTAGAATGGATACCTATAAGTTCTTGGTTCTTAGTTGAAGAGGTTTAGCCTAAGTCTTTTATTCTTGTATGGAGTATCTAAAATGATTGTGGATGAAAAATCCTCTTTGAAATAAAAGAGGGGTTAAAATTTATTCAAACAAGAAGAAATATAGAGCACGAGCATCAAACAACCCTATCAAGATCCACTAAGTGGGCTAATTGTTGAGACAAACCTAGAGGTAATTGGCCCTTATCCACAATATTTCAATTTTGAATGTGACTAGAAGCCCATTTGGCTAGACAATCTGCTACTCCGTTCCACTCCCTAGAGATATGAGTGAAAGTAACAAAATCCAAAGAAGCATACAAATTAAGAATCTGGTTAACAACTAAAGCTAATTGTCAACTAACATCTTCGGAAGGTTGTCGAGTCAACAAACCACTTGCGAATTAGATTCACAAATGAGCATACTCTGACACAGTGCGAAGGTGAGAGAATCCTCGAAGGAGATGTCCAACCTCACAAAAAGAGTAAACACAGTAGAAACAACAAAGAACTTGACACAATAAGATGCAAGAAATGCTTTATTGATCATAATTTAACCACACATGCTAGGCTGTAAGGCCTTCCCAGTTACGGCCACATACAAAGAAATCAATTCTAAGATCTATCCCAGAGATCTCCGCACACTCCAGGTCAATAGCTCACTACTACACCTTCTGTCCTACACACACCTGTTTCTAACACGAAACCAAGCCCTAAATTTATACAAATCACAACCACAAGTCGACAAAAGAAATAACATTCCCCAAAGTAGGAAACGTCTTACAAATATAGGTCCAACCCTATACAAACATAACATAAGAAGAAGCAATAACATGGAACAACCCACGAAGGCACCACAATCCACACGCTAAGATCGCAACGGCTAGGAATTCCACAATCTTGATTGCAACACAAATCTCCAGGTAAGTCCACGCCAGTCATGAACACCCATGACCAAAAAGAGAAAGAAATCTCAACACGCGATCAACCCTAAGAGATGTGATCATAGGAGAATGATCCAAGAACACTCCAGAACAAGAATCCACGAGTGCAACTCCTATCTCATACGGAAACTCCAACCACAGTCCAACCTGTCAACCAATCAGAAGAACAGGAAAACAAACATTGCCCAATCACAAAATCTTCCATATCTCGAACAAGGTAACACCAAACAAGGAGCGATCACCGAATAACATCCAAATCACTGTTAAGAACATTCTGGTACAAGCGCAACAACTGAAGATCCAACTGGACCAAGCACAACCAGAAACACAAAAACAACTAACTGTAACCCAAACTCACAAACGATGCAAGATTGCCAGCAAACCAAGGATGCTCCTACATCATTGCTCCATCCAAGAGCACAAGCTCACTTCACAACATACAAAATGGCAGTAGCCTCCATCAAATTGTTAGTATGATGACCTTTATAAACAAAAATATAAACTGAACAATCCCCAAGCTATCTCTACCAACTCCACCAATACCTGCAAGACCTAGGTTTCCTCACGAAGACTCGTTCGTGTTGATTTTAAGAATGCCCTACAGAGGACTCCACCTCCCCACCCTATTGATCTTTCGAAGAGGGTGTCTGCATCTATTTCTCATGAGTTGGCCTTGTGGAGGAGGAATATGGAGATGGTTATAGAAAATAGCATCACCAGGATCCACATGAGATGGTTATAGAAAATAACATCACCAAGATCCACAGCCTTAGACAAGTCACATTTAGCCGAAACATATTCTCTCAAAGAATGGAGAATTTTCCACAAGTGGTAAGCCACCAACAACACATTTTAAAAGATCTGACGATTCCTCTCCAACCAAATAGGCCAAATAATAAAAGAAGGGCTAAGAGTCCAAACAACATGAAGAAAAGAAGTCTTGATAGGAGCCTTGCCCCATCGAACAAAGAACTCAGCTAAAGAAGAGACATTCCCACAAGCTTGGTTCCACATCCCACCAAAAGTGTCAAATATGTCTAGTGAAGAAGCACTACAAAAAGCACTTGGACCATAAAAAATTGTACCAAACTTGTTTCCACCAAGGAACTTGAATGTCCCCAAAAGTTTGCCGCACCAACTCAACATAACCTGCAGAAACATAAAACTTTCTAGACAAATCACTGCTTGCCCAAGCCAGAACATCATTCCCAGCTAAGGTAGTGCACTCTCGAGACTCCAAAATCTGTGCCAACTACTGCTCATCTTCCTCAGATCCTCTTGGAGGCCATTTAGAAGGATGTTTCTAGTGAAAATGAAGTGCCAACCAACAAGTATGGGCAATCTTATAATGGTCAGCAACGTCCTAGCCAACAACAGTAAAGGTATCACAAAGGGCCTTCAGGTGGGGATGAGTAGAAAGGATAGAAAGATGACCATCCTAAGAATCCAACCAAAAAAGAGCTTGAGATACCATATGACATATCCAAAAGAGACCATTCTTTACCAACTGAGCCCCAAGTTTCAAAGTGTTCCAGATCATAGAACCTCTTCCCACCAAAGGAAAGTGGGGGACATCAAACACATTAACACCTGGAAGATACTTAAAGGTGAGAATACAGGCGCAAAGATGATTCTTGCTTGTACATCAATGCCAATATAACTTAGCAGCAAGAATTTGCCCATTTAGCAGAACGTAAGTCGAGGTTGCCCTCATTCTTAGGTCTTCACACAATTTCCCACTTAACAAGGCTCCATTTAGCAACCGATAAATCCCCACTCCAAAGAAATTGACGAGAGAGGACATCAAATTCTCAAAGAAAATACATGGGAGCAACTTGAACAAAACACTTGTATATAGGAAGAGCTTGAATAACCGACTTTAAAAGAGTCAATCGAGCAACAACAGATAACCAGCAGTGAGTCCAATGATTAACCTTTTGACGCAGCTTGCCACACAAAATCTGTTAAGAGGATCTGGGATGTCTACCATCAATGAGAGGAATGCCCAAATAAACAAAGGGAAGATAACCAATCTGGAAGAAGAAAATGTCAACAATACGCCTCAGAATGGCCTAAGGGGTATTGAAGAAGAAAATGGAGGATTTATGCTCATTTACTTTCTGACCTGAAGTTGCAAGGTAAACATCTAAGGCTTTCCTAAAAGATTCAGCTTCCCGAAGACGAGCCAATCCCATAAGAGACGTGTCATCCACAAACTGGAGATGTGAGAGTTGTGGCAAGCCATTGTCCCATTGCTACCCATGAATCAAGCCTTGAGCAATGCAAAACTTTAGAAAACAGCTCAGACCCTTACCCAAAATAATAAACAGGTAAGGGGAAAGAAGATCCCCTTGGTAAAGGCCTCTGAAAGCACCAAAAGGCTCTAAAGGTTCTCCATTCACAATAATCGAAAAAGAAGCAAAAGTAACACAACTCATAGTCCAACTCACCCATTCTGCACTAAAATGTAAGGCTAAGAGAATTTTCTGAAGAAAACTTCATTTGACTCTGTCATAAGCCTTGGCCATGTCTAGTTTAATGAACATAGATCTCTCCTTTGAAGTTTCCATAGAGTGAAATAACCTCATAAGCCACCACCGCCCCATCCAGAATATGTTTACCATCCACAACCCCCTTGTTCCTCAAAGATCACCACATGAAGACAAGTTTTGAGCCTCTCTGCAATCAATTTAGTGATAACTTATAACCCACATTACAAAGAACAATAAGCGACAAAATTCAAGTTTGTCTGCACCTTCCTTTGTGGGAACGAGAGTCAAGAAGGTAGAATTCAAGGCTCGAAGCATCTGCTTATTAAAAAGATATTCCCTAACAACCTCCAATAGATTTAGATTAATAATATCCCAAAACTCCTGAAAAAATTCTACAGGGAAGCCATATGAACCTAGAGCTTTACCTTTGTTCATCCCCAAAATAACCTCTTCTAACTTAGGTAGCAGAATCAGACGAATGAGAGAATCATTCATTGCATTGGTGACAAAAGAGTGAATGCAGGAAATGATCAAATTCTCCTCTGCAACAACAGGAGGGGAATCTTCAACAAAAATAGTAGAATAAAACTAACAAGCCTTGTGAGTCATAGCCGACAGAGAAGAGATATGTAACCCTTAAGAGGTGACAAGAGAGGAAATATACCCCTTATTACAATGAGTCTGAACAAAATGATGAAAGAAAGCAATATTTCTATCCCCTTCTTGCAGCCAATAAATCTGAGCCTTCTGTTTCCAATAAATCTTCTCCCGAAGTTCTCATTCCTCCATATCTCGCATGACCTAGGATTTAACTTTTTCCAAGAGCCTTTGAAAATCCACAATCTCAAATTTGGTGAGTAATCAATAAGAAGGTCTAGAGCATTTTTCTTTCTGGATTGAAGGTTACTGAAATGAGACATATTCTATCTCTTAAGGTGATATTTGACATATTGAAGTTTCTTCACAAAGGCAAACATAGCAATGCTATAAACAGGCCCACCCTCTCTCCACCACTTAGCCAATAAATCATGCAACGAAGAGTCCCGAAACCACATAAGCTGAAATTTAAAAGGAGGATTCTTTGGACCAACAAAAGAAGAAGCAACGAATTTAATTGGCCAGTGATTAGAACTTCTCTAGTCAAGAATTTCATAACGAGTAACCAAGCCATTGTCAACCCAAAACTAGGAGACAAGAATGTTTATATATTCAGATTTTGTAAGGAAAAATACAATCTATAAATAGCTTTTAATACTGAAAATAAAATTGGCAGAGATAAACAAGAAAGGAGAAGATAATACTCGGTTTGCAGCAATTAGCCTAATGTTCCTTCATCTTCAGCTGCATATCTTCTTCAGATATATGTGAGAAAATGATTGATTTATTACTACTGCAAGATTAGATTAAGGACTGTTGCAGGTGCGAATTATCCTCTGCATGTTATGTCTTCTCTACGTTTTAAATAACCCACACCTCAAGTCTCATATATATATATATATATATATATATATATATATATATATATATGAGAGAAGACATGTTTAATTGCAATGAGCCGACAAGGATCAACATTAATTAATTTCTCAAGAACACTCTAACACAAGTCGTCCCTTGTGGCAATATAAAGTTGACTTTCAAGATAAATAAGAAGCCGTCCCTTTTTGGGATAATACCATGTTGTTATCATTATTCAGAGTTTAATAAAATAATATATGACGTGTATGTTAGGATGAATAATAAATAAGATTATTTAGTATTCATCTTAGCATACACATCATTGATCTTTCTGAAAAGACCACAAATACTAACAAAGAAACCTATCCAGTTGTTCAGAGATCACCTCCTATCCATTCCGTCTATTGTTCCAAGTGAAAGGCCCATTAGAAGGCTTGACATCCACTAAAGCAAGAGAATCCACCTGAACTCGAAAAAGATCATAGGCTAGACCTAATCTAAGCAACCCTCCTCTTTTCTCATCCAAAAAATAGTTAGTATTCTTTTTCCCCAATAAAGAGAAAGGAGGAAAAAACAAAGTCTAATAATTTTTTTAAACAAATCCAAAGGCTTTCTTTAACATGCATGTAGATTTCACTAGGAAACTATTTTTCAATATGATAATGTTTATCTCAACCAATTCAAACATTAATGATGTAATCAAATACTCATTTACTCGAGAATCTTAAGATACCTATTATCTTTGTGCATTGAATGATATTTTAGTAAGATTTGTTGTTCATGATATGATCAAATACTTTTCATTTACTTGGGCATTTGTAAATGTGTATTATTTTGATGTATTGATCTTTTTTCTTAATTAAAATGCAAAGATTTTCCTTGTTTTTTTATTGAATGATACAGATTTGAATTTAAGACCTCCCCAATGGTAGGCTTTGTATCTACCATTGCAATGATCAAATACTTTTCATTTACTTGGGCATTTGTAAATGTGTATTATTTTGATGTATTGAGCTTTTTTCTTAATTAAAATGCAAAGATTTTCCTTCTTTTTTTTTATTGAAAGATGCAGATTTGAATTTAAGACCTCCCCGATGATAAGCTTTGTAGCTACCATTGCATTGTGGGGTCGTCCCCTAGGTTTTCCTTTTTAAGGATGTAGTACTTGGACAAATATCAAAATTTTAACACAATAAAATACTAAACATGTATTATTTTGATGTGTTGAGCTCTTATCCTTCATTCCACCATGTTTTTTCTTAATAAAAATGGAGAGGTTTTCCTTATTTTGGATGTAGTAAAACAAATATCACTTTCTTGAATTAATATCAGAGGTCCAACATGGAAAAGAGCATGAAGATAATGTTTTTCTCAATCCTATTAGCTGTTTAGTCTCATGGACATCATTAAAATCTTTTATTTATTCATAATACCTTAAACAATTTCCATTGAGAATTGATAATGTTTTTCTCAATCCTATTAGCTGTTTAGTCTCATGGACATCATTAAAATCTTTTATTTATTCATAATACCTTAAACAATTTCCATTGAGAATTTTTAACTTTCAACTTCTTCTTATGTTAATTATTTGGGTCCTCTTTTCAGATATAAGCATACTTTCAATGCATTCTAGTGGTAGTCACTACCATACCTTTTGACAATTCAAATTTGAACTCCAATCTTAATTATAGTCACGGATCTAATGTGGTTTTACAGTTTATCATGTTCATTTTTCTTTGTTATAGAATTTCATAATTATCATCAAAATAATGGACTATTTCCTCCAATGACTAAATTGGAATTGCACATTTGAACTTCTTATTGAAGCAATTCAATTCTCAATGTTCTAAGCTTTATACATTTTTCTCTAGGTATACTACTGTTCCACTCTTGCTAAATTGATATCTATTCTGAAATGTCAAGTCAACTGTTTCTCCCCCTTTTTTACTTCAACTTGTGAGGGTTAATTTTTTATTATTTTTAATTAAAATCTAAAAAATTATTTGAAACTGCCATTACAATGGCTTAATTGCTCTTATACTTCAATTATTTTTTAAATTAAAATGAAACATAGATCCAATTATGCAGGTTTTATGTGCAATTGTTTAGCAATATTGCCAACATAAATAATTAAAAGACAACATGCCCGCTACATTTCTTGGTCTAGTGCATCTTCTAGCTAATAAATCCATCCAAAGCGTTAGAAACAATTATCAGTCTTTGAAACTTTGCTCTTTATATTTTGGCCTTATTATTATGGATAATAACAATCACTACCAATAAGTAATTTAAAACAGCTGCCACTAAATGTCATGGAGACTATATGATACTATGAAGAACCATGAAAAGCTTAGTCTACGAGGTTATTAGTCAATATTTTTGCTGCATACTTAAAATGGTAACCAGATTATACACATTACAACAATAGTGGGGTTTGACTTGCAGGAGAGTAATTCCCATGAGGGGATTTAAAGACAAGAGAGCCCCCACAAAAATGAGCCTTTTTAAGTTCTTAGATTTTTTTTAGGCCCTTAGAACTCAATCTTTCAACTTGTGGATTTATGATTTACAACCATAATGGCCTCTTTACACATTACAACGATAGCAGGGTTTGGTGCAAACCCTTGGCCACGGGTATGGGGGCACAATAGCTAGCATTAAGGGAAATATGGGTAAGAGACCTGGAGAAAAACTGAGCCTCTATAACTTGTCTTTCAACTTATAGATTTATAGACATTGAATTGTAACTCTGCTTGGTGCTTTCCTGAATTAGTGTGCCTATTAATATTCATACATTGATTATAGGGTTAAACAATGGTTATGATTATCATAGTTGAGTAATAATATAAAACAATTATTGTATTTTTTTATTGCATTAAAATTTTTGTTAGCTTTGCATCTACTTATATTTATCGAATATTTTTTGTTCTTCATTATTCTAATGTCCATAAACCAAAAATGCAAAGGTGAATGGAACTTAAATAGCTTAAAATAACTTGAAATAGAGTTCTTCACAAGCATCCAGAGTAAAAGAAAAGAAAAGGAGCATGGCATAAAAAAAACATGTAACTGTTTATCTTTCTTATCAGCAAATATACAAAAAAACATTTTAAGTTGAATAACATTTTCATGTGTCCACATACAACCAAAGAAAAGCTGAATGACATTCAAAATATAGAGTTTAACAACTTGTATATAAAATAATAAAAAAGAAAAAGGAAAAAAAAAACCTTATTCATGGGATCAAGGGGGCTAACCTTCCCTACAACCCGAGAGAAGGGGAAAATTGGACAGTCACAAAAGACATGTGGCTAAAGACAACTTTTGACAGAGTTGGAAACGGATGTGTTGCTAGGGATCATCGAGGGAAAATTTTGGCAGGAAAGAAACTTTGATTGGGTGTGGGAACCAACAACGAGGCTGTGGGAACCAACAACACTTCTCAGCTTGACATGTGGCATGGAACTAAAATCTAAGAGGGTTCATTTGGAAGGAGACTCACTAATAATGGTAAATGCCATTCGGTAGAGCTCCGTACTCAGCTGGAAACTAAGGAAATGGCTAATTACCAATTTGGACACTCAGAAACAAGTCTGAGGCTTTCAAGGTATCACACGTTTACTGTGAAGGGAACATGTTGGCAGACAAACTGGCAAAGAGTGCCACAGAAGAAACGACAGGCACTGGATGATTATTGGGAGGAGCTAGAGATTACATGTTACGCAAGGAATGATATGGACTGCAAATACATCATTTTTCATTAATATCCGGAGTAGCAAGGATGATGATTGAATGCATTTTGGAGGATGAGAAGACAAGATCCTTTACTACTTTGGAGAGGAGAGTGTGTAATGATAACATATAGTTGGCTCAAGGCTGTATTTGGACAAAATGGTGGTAGAGGATTCATTCTGATCAAAGCTTGCAGAAATGGACACTCCAAGGCATGTTTGTCGATGGCATCAAATGGCTTTTTGGGAGAAAAATCTAAGAAAAGGCCTAATAATCCATGCGATTTAAGGCATTTTGGGAGAGGAATTTTTGAGGTCAGATTATAAGTATCATATGAACACCGTTGTCTCATCGATGTTTTTAGCCAGTCTTGGATTTGGGAGAAGAAAAACAATTGGGAGGCGGGTGCTTTGTAGAAAACTGGTATGGAGTAGGTTTCTCAGGGAATTGGATGATGCTCCTCAAAACGCAGTAGTTGGAAGTGAAGTCCACTTGCCAAAAGATTACTATGTCATCCAACTAAGGGGTCATGAGGTGGACAAGAATCCTCTAATTTTCTCAGCTGACCCTGGACTCTCTCCGAGACAAAGTTAATGCAGCTCGGAAAAGTTTATCCTTTCTCAAGAAAATGCTTCAGATGTACATCAAGGAAGAAAGGCTTGTTGAATTTGGTGGTGGGCTGGTCCCTAATGATCCAATCATCTTTGATGACAGGCTCAAAGTGGAAGCGATGGGTGCAGGCATGGATGTGTAAGGCATGGAGGTGGCAGAGGATCAGAGTCACTATGGACCAGACTGCCCAAGTGATAAAAGGACGGTGCCTCGTCCAGTGGGGTTGGCGCGACAAACAGTATATTATACTCGTTTTTTCTGTTAATATTACTATGTCCATGATGTTATAAGCAATCAAGTGGTATTTTAGAGTGGATGTAACCAGTTTATCTTTTTTAGGGACGGGTAGTATAGTATAGCTTTTAGGCACTTTTGGGAGTGTAGAAGTGTAATTAGCAGCTTTTTTAGGCATTTTTTGGGTTTTGTGGCCGTTCTCCTGTTCACGGGAGCAGTCATAGAGTAATCACATGTAAATTCTCCTTTATCTAATACAGGGTACAGCTCCATAGCTGCTATTTATCAACCAGAAAGAAATAATTAAAAAAAAAAACTTTGTTTGACAATGATGGGCAAGATACCACTCCTACGATTCAAGCTTTTGAGCAAATGCTTGAAAGAAATGTAGGCATTTAATGCTTTCTCAAAAGTCACATCACAAACCTTTGCCTAAGAAGGAAGTCAAATAGAAGAAAAAAATGAAAACTTCAAGATCTTTAAGAATTTACAACAAATTTTTAGAGAGACGCAAATAAAGAAAAGAAGAGTGTTGCCGTCAATCACAAGAAACCTTTAACGGGGAAGTGATTCACTATGTCAGAGCTGCTCTCTTGTTCACTCATACATATCTAAGGAAACAAATGTATTTCCCTATTGACCACTGGTGATGAAATTTCTGTGGAATATATAATATAATAAAGGTCATGTGGGTTTTCCCTCTTGGAGTCACTTGTATGTTGAAATTAACTAAAATTAAATGAATCCACTGAAATCCTTGAACAAATCAGGCCACAATATCTACAGTGAATTTCATACTACAGAGGACAGCTAAAAATAAGATGATGCCTTTTCTTTTGGTGCTCAATCATCAATGGACAATCTAAGATCTAGAAGGAATAACTTCTATATGTGCGCACACTGATTCACAAGCTTACAAAATATTATTCTCAATTTAAAGATCCCCAAACTGGCTTTATGCCACAAATGAAGAGCTTTAAACAGAGAGAACATGAAAGATCAGATATATTTCTGAGAGATATAAAGCCTAGACAGATAAAATAGGAATGAGAAATTGCAATGGAAGTTAGAACAACAATATATATTCTCTTCTCATGTCTTGCAAGGATGACTGGTGGCTGAATTCAACTATACATGAATATTTGACTTTTGGAAACCTATAAATAGACTAATCAGAGAAGGACGAAGCCAATTTACAATGGAATAGTACAAAAAGCCACTAATCAAAGATCATTCATTAGGCAGTGAGATAAACTAGGACGTCTTAATTTGATATGTAAGAAAATGTACAATTTGAGAGAGTAATGATTATTGTTTTAAGTGAGGAAATCTGAAAGCTTTCCATCTGAAGAGCTGGATAGGGCTCAAATAGTTAACAAAAACTGGAGGAGCCACCATCCTGCAAAGAATAAGAGCAACTAAATGTTGTGCAAAGCAACTCTACAATTGATGTTGCTGCATATCAATATTTGTTCGTGAGCTAATGAAGCACTATTCTAGCATGATATTTATTTTTAGCTACATAAACATAATTCAGGATCGGCATTCCCTTTCTACCGCTGGTGAGAAATTTATCAAATTACAATTGTTGAGCATATAAGGCATGGCAATGAACCAGAATTCTCAGATCATATATGCAAATCTGAAAGTATTCTCATAAAAGAAAATAAAAATAAATAGATTGAGGCCTGGTTATCCAAACATAAGTCCATGTATTTATTAATTATATTTTACTTCAGCTTTGCACAAAAGTCAGACAGATCCAGGAGACTGATGCGAGAAAAATTACTTGCTTCCTTGCGTTCAGCTGGAGTATTGTAACCCCATGTGCCTGCACATATGAAAAATAAAAGTAGGTAACAAATTGTCATACAATCTCAACTAAAATTTAACTACAAAGACTGCATTATTGATATAAAATGTATCTTATTGTAAAGCATGCAATAATATTATAGGTTCAAAACTTCAAAAGTGCATACCAAGATAAAGGTTCCACTTATCCAGCTCTGGTTCCTTAATCACATTCTTTAATGTTGCAAGCCTATCCTCCACAAAACTGTTAAAAAGTAGGATCTAGACCTATTCAGGCATTTACTAATTTCATGAAAAAACATTAATTTGTGCCTCGAAAATTTAGACATTTTACTCTAATAAGTGTTCTGAATGTTTCCATTCACCAATTTTCATATTTTTCTCTTTAATCAACAATATAAACAAAATGTCCAAAAAAATAGGAAACAAATTGCAACATAGATTTTCAATATAGAGGCAGAGCCGAAAGAAACCATACTGCAGTGACATTTGAGAGTGTTCAGGTTTTCTTTGAAGCTCCTTTAGCACCTCAACTTTTGGTCTGAAAATTAAAGAAAGAAATGCCTTCAGTATTAAAATCTCTTTGCCTTTGAAATGCAAATGTTCAAAGGAAATTAGTCCTTGCCATGTTTGGCAGGGGGCTCGACAAAAAATTGGAAAATTAACTCACCCTGTTCCTAGACCATATACCCTATCAGGAGGAATATTGACTCCAGCCAAGTTCCGCAGTAAAGCTTCTGCAAACCTAGTCTGTGAAGTAATACAAAGTAAAAATTTAAAATTTTTGCAATAAATCCTGATTATACAGATCTATTACATTTTAATTGTTCACAGGTAAAAACATAATAATAAAAGTTTACTTCTAGTGGCATGTAAGAGATCTAAGATCCTCTGGCAGGCTCTTTTATAGGAGCCAGAATCCAGAGTCAATTCCAAATATCTCGAGATGAATTACTGAAATTTTGTATATAGCACACAAAGAAACCATTATAAAAACAAAGTCTCCTTTCAGACTGACGGCTAGAAATTGGATAACCCTTAAGAAGAATTAATTTTCCTCTAGAGATGAGCCTCTGGCTTCTCAAAGAGCATGCGTAAGACTCTAAAGGCCTAGCCAATGGAAATTTGAAACAATAATTATCTTTAAATCCCAGTGATTACAAATATGAAAAGAAGAGAAAAATTATGTTCAGGGACAACCGTGGTTTTCAAACAAGCATGGACTGTTTATGAAGCCTTGGGTACCTGCTTTCAACCTCACAGATGATCTACATAGTACAGTGCTAGAATCAGTCCATCCATCTCTCCCCGCAAGAGAATTATGGGATGAATTTTCTTTGAAGCTTTTTGAAAACTCCAATTCATGGTAGTCTGTTGTTTTTAAGATTTCTCTTCAACTATTTTAACTTATGCCTACATTTGTTTTAATCTAGACCCTGAAAAAGAACTGCTAGACAGGTTTCTATTGAACTAAGAGGAATGGAAAGGGACCAGTCAATTGACTATGAAAACATCCCATTTTTCTTTCAAATAGGTCATCCTTTTGGGCATCTTTTAAGTTTTTGCCCCCCTCATTCTCTGAAAGTCGAGTGAAATTGGACCATGTTAAGTCTAAAGGAAGTTTGCTGCAAATGCCTACGATAAAGAGCTTTTTGAAGGTGAAGACATTTCACCCATTTCCAAAGTTGCTGATTTGTACCATTATTAATTTATTATGAATGGCAAAATTGTGGACCTTTTGATGAGGATGGATGTGTACAACAATTGCCTGAGAAAGAGGCGAAGTCAAAGCTATAATCAATTCCTGAATAGCCAAGAAGACGAGAGGGAAAAAGTGCAGCGAGTACTTGATCAAATTGAGGAATAAGGCAACTACTGAAGCAACCTGGATGCATGCATCCAAATGTGGAATTTCAATTCTAAAATTTCTCAAATGCTAAAGAGCAGAAAAACTCATAGAACAGTTTCATCTACTTGGTGTCTAATGTAGGTGTGTAAGAGGAAATCTTCAACCTGTTGGGAGCAAGCTCAAATATGAAACGTTAGCGGGTTAGCACACATAAATCAAGAAATAAGCATGGACCAACAAGAAATCTTCATAACATCAGATTGAGCTAAAACAAGTTGGTGCACCCTATATTACTTTTTTGATTTTCTCATTTAGATTGGATGTGAGTGTGCTATCTCAAACACAAATGAAATGGATCCCCAATGCAATGCAAATGTGAATGCAAGATTGGAAGCAAAGAAGAGATTCAAGAGCTAGTATGAAGAACTAGTCTCAAATTCTTCTCAAAGATTAAACTTATGAAAATGATATGCGAATGCAAGAAGAAACTATGATTCATTGAACATTAGCCTAGCATGTAACTTCTAAGTGATTTAAGCATACAAAGCATGAAACTAGCAATGAACTTCTAAAACTAAAATAGCATAATAACAATGCAAGAATGAGAGATGCCAATACAAGAGGAGAAAGCCTCTATTTATAGATTTTTGGGAGAAGAGAAGGGCTTGAATGAGGTGGCACCTATGTGGCATCCACATAAGAGACACATAAGGGACACATGGGCTTGGAAGGGATGGCCATTCAAGAGTCAAACATAGCATTAAATGTTTGAGTGGCTCAAAATTTTCAAGTGGGAGACAAATATGTAAGAACATTTAAGAGGGATGGGTGACCATTTTGGAGAGATTTTTCACACAAGTGTGAGCATTCTATTAACATTAAAAGGGTTAGGAATCACCTTTTTAAGTAGGATTAGAGGATAATTAGGTGGGGGAGTATGCTTAGGAAGTGAGGTGATGGGTGTAGAGTAGGAATAGGGTAGGCTTAGGGTAGACTTCTAGATTGGATTAATAGGTCTCTAGGTTGGGTTTAGATTATAATTCAAATTAGATTTGAATAAATCATAGTTTAGAAGAAATAGGGATATGGAGGATTTTTTAATAAATATGAATTAATTAAAAAGGGATTTTGTGAGGCAAATGTATTTAAATAAAATACATTAGGATAGTATTTAGATTATTGATAAACACCAACGATGAAACTATCTAATTGATTAAATTAAATAGTTAGATGAATAAAAGGGAATTTAATATTAACAATAATATTAATATTTTTGGACGTCTACAGTAGGAGAATTTCAGGCTTGTGCAATCTTGACCACACAAGAACAATGTTCTTATGATTTTGGTTTTCTTTTGTTTTTGTTTTTTGTTGTGTATGTACTATAGTTGTGTTATAAAATTGATATATACAACAGAGACAAAAGGCTCTATTTATAAAAGATTACAAGATGATGTTTCTAAAAAGAAACAATTGTAAACAACGAAAAAGGAAATTTACTATATCAACTAAGATAACAATTATAGAAACATTACAATATTATTTTAATACCCTCCCTTAATGGTAATCTTTCTAAACTACCCTAGAGAAGACATAATCTGTAGGTCTATTGGTCACAAATGCATAGAAGGCTGCCTGCTTCTCTTCAGAATGCTCTACGACATGAGCCTACTACTGAAACTGTTGGAAGATTGCTGAAATATCATGCATATTGTGTTGACATTGATGTTTTGTCATTGATGTCAACATATTTCTACTGTTTGAGATAGTGTTCTTGGTATGTTCAGTGAGAAGATTGGTTTGGTATGGCTACTGTATTGAAGATCAGATGTTGCAAACGTACAGATGGTTTCAAGGGTGTCTGTAGTTGACTTATGTCAATTTACAAAGGTTCACATGGTGATTTGAGTGAGTTATAGATGATTGATCAGAGACTGGTATTTTGGATGTTCAGGAAGAGACAGTGTTTTAGTGTTTGGATCAGTGTGGTTCGGTTATGCAATATTTCTGGTTGCTAACCTGGTGGTGAGTTTAGGACATGGATGTGTGTCCTCAGCTCGAGTGGTTCGTGATTTGGATGTTGGCAAGCTATTTTACTTATGTGACAGAGGTTACTGATTGGTGTTCCTATTGAACAGTGCAAAGATAATGGTGAACTTTGAGACAGTTGTTTTGGTTGTTGCTATGGCATTTCACGTTGCTTGCTGATTTCTAGATCGTGTCACATTTGTGTTGCTGGATCGCATTGAGTTATGTGATTAGATTTGGTGATTTACTTGTGGCGTGTTGGTGTTCTTATTGTTCTTGGCCGACATGATGGTGTAGCATGTTGCGATGGATCGAGGCGTGATTTATGGAGCTGGAGCGTGTTCGAGGATGAAGATTTGGATCCTTACTATGTCTTTGCCAACATGTTTTGGATCGCATTGATGATTGTATTGTTTTTGATTAAATGTTTGTAATTTAGATCCTTGGCAAACCTTGAAGAAATAGGTTGATGAATTGTATAAATGTAATGATCTTGCGATCATGGATGTATATGAAGGGAGAGGATCGTATGTGTGCGAAGAGGTATGAGTGAAATATGTGTGCGAAGAGATACTTACTATTTATAGTAAGTCGTCAGAGTTTAGTCTTCATGGCATTTCAGTATTGGACTTGGAGCGTATTGCCGAGAGCTTTCCGGCAAGATATCACACATCTTATTCCGAGTTCGTTTGGTCATACATTTTAATGCTAGAAGATTTCTTACTTTTTATTAAATGGATGTATTACTTTAAAGTGACAAAAGTGAGAATATGAAGAGACAAAAAGGAAACTGAAGAGTCACAACTATTGCTTTAAAAGAAGGAATGGAGGCTCATTTGAGACATGCTTAGTTTATGAATTAATTTTCTCTTGGAGAATCCAGAGAGCTTCAGATTTCGATTCTGAAACCCGAGGACGAAAACCTTCAGGCTTTCTCGGTGGATTGGACGGAAACCCAGTTCATCTCAGGGTGGATTCACAACAGAGTTCACCATTGCATTTCCAGGTTCTTTTTGTTATTTGATATTTTGTTGCATATTGTAGTTCGATTTTGGATTGTGAGAAATCCTACTGTTATTGTATTGCTGTTGTATAATACAATAATATTTGCTAGGGGTTTTTAATGGAATATATTGCTGGTTATTTACTGTTGAATCAATGGTTTATTGCATACATTTATTTGTTTAAAAATGTATGAGATATATTTGTGGAAATTTGGGAAATAGCCGGGTTTGGGTAATTACACTTCAAGGCACATCACTGGGCTCCGGGAAAACTTTGATTCATTTTCAGAAAACATTAAGGAAGAGGTTACCATAAGAGATTACACCTCATATCCTATTATGGGTTTTCGGAATCGCAACATTCAAATGAAATCCGGCATATCCTTACAACTATCCCAAGTCCTATATTTTCCGGGCATAAAGAGAAACTTAGTTTCAATATCAACACTTGAGGATAAGGGTTATAAGATTGCATTTATGGATGGGAAAGTTTTGGCTTGGACCAAAAAATCAACATTAAAACAAGCATACACCATAGGACTAAGACATGAGTGTCTTGATAGACTTGATACTATTTCATCTCAAGCATTAATGGTTGAATCAATTAACTCATGTGATTTATGGAACTAGAGGCTAGGGCATCTAAATTTCCAAACATTATCTTCTATGGATAAATTTGTAGTAGGTTTCCCTCATTTATCTCCTAGACATGAAGGAGTATGCAAAGGTTGTGCATTAGGGAAAAATATCAAATC
>MU225787.1:442447-475819 GCA_018584345.1 Thuja plicata
TCTCTTTCTTTGCTGTGGCCAAAATCCTGTCTTGCTCTGTGGCGCTGCCCTTGATGGAATTCATGAAAATTTTGAGAGAAAAGAGAGAATCCAAAATTTCGCCAGTGATGATGTCTTCTTCAAACGACTTCACCTTCTCAATCAAGATTTCCAAACTCACGCCATCCTCTCTAATTTCCTCTATCTTGAAGGTGGTCTTAATGATGCCAAGAGTATCTTCAATAGTCTTAAGGATGGTGGCCTCAAGGGGAGCAATTTCACCCTTGTTTCCCTCCATGATCTTGAATCGGTTGAGCAAGGCATAGTACCATGACTCAATGGTATCCTTCTCCCCTGGGCTAATCACTTTAGTTTTCTCAAGTAACTTTTCTGGTGCATCAAGAAGAGCCAACAGTTGGGGAATGGTCCTATCCCTAGTGGAAGATAAATCGTTCCATATTTATCATATGCTTGGAACCTTGCCTTGAGAGTGACAAATGCCTGGAACCTTCCCACAAATCCTGGCAAACAAGTCAAACCCTCCCGGATGAGACCTGCTACCCATGACCGAGTTCCTTGAAGTGTAGCCCTGGCATTCTCCAAGCTGTCCATATCTCCTTTCTCCAAAGCTAGAGGTGGCACGACTGAATGATCCACCAGTTGGATAGTTCTGCAAGCATTCCTGAAATAAGCCACCAATCTCTGATTCTCATCTTTATGTTTATTCTTTTCTTCAATCTCTTTGTCCAATCTTTGCTTCATGGCAAGGAGGCCATCTTGAAGCTCTTCATACTCAATCTCCCTAGTGGTGGTTCCCAATTCATGCTCCACTATCTCATAGTCCTGAACTCGAACATCATCCTTGAGCTTGTCCCCCTTCGGGATTGCAATTTGAACCTTGCGGGTCCCGGAACTATCTCTGATGACTTTTGCAATTGTCTCAGCTGGTTGTTCTTCCTTCTCTTTGTCAATTTCCTGTAAGATGTCATCAATGTTATCCTCTGGCATGAGTGGTATAATAGCCTTCCTGGGTCGTAAGAAATCTCTTAGCCAACTAGATGCTGTACACCTTCCCAATTCCCAGTTAGGCTCATCCTGCCTAGGCAAAGCCTCTCTAATCACCTGAGGTACACCTCTCTCCTCATCAGAAAGTGCCTCAATGTCAATCAAATCTATCTCCCTACCTCCCGGTGAAGATGACCCCTTGTCCTGTTAACTGATGGAAAGTGGAGAATACCCTGAACTGGAGTTGGAAGTATCTTCTGATGACGAGCTGTCTTGGGGTGGCTCCATATTGTCTTGATTCCTCGGAATTCTATCTTGTGTAGGAGCAGTACTTTCCTTTGATGGTACAGTGCTCACCCTCTGTCTTTTGGTTGTAGACTCACCATCCTCTATCTCCTTCCTTTTCTGGCTCAATGGTTCGGGCCTTCCACTGATTCCTGTATGCTGACTAGAGGACTCCTCCGGGATTTCTTCTATTAGTTTCATCTTTTCATAAGTAAGAGGGATGCCTGTCCCTTCTAGTCTGGCCATCTTCCTCTCGAACCACTCATGTGTGAAAAGATCAACTGGCACCATTAGTGCCTCTAGAGAGCTCTCACTTTCAATCTCCCACTCAATGGGATCCAATTCTAACCCAGTCAAAGTGCCGAATTCTGGTCTTACAGTTTTGCCATCTTCCTCTAGCTGATCTGGTATCTGGAGTTGTCTCCACTTGTATATTCTCATCATATCAACTGTTAGTTTGGAGAAAGCTCTCTTCCTCACCTCGAAGTCATCAGCCGCATTGGCCCAGTAATCCTCAATATGGTGTACATGTCTGTAAGGACTTCCATAAGCCATCCGAATCTGTTGGTTGGGGTCAAAACTCTGCCTCCCCTCGTAAAGAGCTAAAACATAAAGTTTCAACTCCTCCTCTGCCACTGCCATGACTGCCAAAGAATTGCAACTCTCAGCGCCTGCTTGAAGTGGGAAAGTGACCCCCTGCTTATGTTTAAGTTTCTGGATCCTGTTGAAGTGGCCCAATTGCCTTGCCACTTCCATTACTATCAATTTGTTGGGTGGATACCTTGGTAGCCTCATCAGGCAACAAGTGCTCCCTGCTATCCGGATGTATGTGAATTTCTGGAACTGGATATACCACCATCCGTACTTACTGACCAACTTTTCTGCCTCCAGGGATAACCTTCTTTGGGGAGCCCCTTGTAAGGTCCTCACTGTCTTCATGGCAAAGGTATCGTAGAATATTTTGAAATATTTAGTGCGATGGAGGTGGAGTTGAGGATAACACTCATGTACCAAGTACTGCCCGGGTCCACTGCCAACTTCGCCCATAGCTCTAAGTCCTAGATACTGGAACATGCCGGCAATCATGTAGAACAAATAAGATCCCATGTAAAAGGTCTTTGAATTGTGCACCAACCTCAACTGGAGGTCCAAGTTCTCGCTGATTATGAGGGCCCAGTCGAACATCACACCCTCATTCGAGATCTTCTCAATGAAATAAAACATCCAAGGCTCGAGCAATCTTGCTTGTGGGATTCCCATCACTCGGCTCAACATCAAAATCAAATCACCGTATTCCTCTTTCAAATTTGTTCTTGTAAACTTCGGTAACTTTGAGTGCCTCTTCCTAGGCTCCTTTAACCATTCCTCACATAGGAGAGCTGAATAATGAGCAGTGTTATCGTTGTAGTGCTTAGCCACCTGGTCTCTTGTCATAAAGATGCTGACTCGGTGGTGTGGTATGCTGAATACCTCCTGGATAGCTCGATCACTCAAATTGACAAGCATCTTCTTCTCGGTCCCATACCCATAATAGACTGTCTTGGTATGCTGATCATAGTGGGTGGCACACTCGAGAATGAGTTCCGGGCATGGAAGAGTAGGGGGGAAGGCTGCCGCCTGTGCAATTCCATTCTTGATCATCTTCTTTGCTAACACGGACGAGCTTTCCCTCATCGCCCTATTCCTCATCTGGATCATGTTGACCGGCCCCAAGTTTGTCTCCAATTTTCTTCCACTTGGACGAAAAAGCAATCTTTGGCATCATATCCTCGGTGTCCCTCTTTAGCTGGGCCTGCCTTTGCGCTTTCCCGGATGCGGGATCCATTCAATTCAACCTACAACATACCAACATCACTTAGAAAACATCAAACATCGAGAAAATCCCCCTCAAATCTTGCCCATGCAATGAAATTTAATTTTCCAGAATTCTGGAAATGGAGGATTTAGATTGAATTTCCAGATTTCAAATATTAAAACTCTGATTTTATGAGTAATTTCATGCTAATTCCAGAAAATTAATCATGGAAAATAACTAAAAAAAGCTTAATGGGTGTTCTTCTAACATTAAATAGCCCAAAATCTGAAGGATAAAACCGAAATGCTCACCTCCAAAGCTGAGAAAAGACACCCTCCAATCAACAAATCTCAGAAATTACTAACAATCAACTGGCTTCCAGAATTCTGGAAATGGCATTGAGCTTGCAAAAAAGCAAGAATTCTGGAAATTGCTCTTAAAAATCGAAAATATCAGATGTATGGCTGCTGCTGGAGCGATTTGCAAATCAAATTGTGTTTGAAAGAAGTTAGGAAACCTCCTCCTATTTATACATTTCCCTTACCATGCCTCAAGAGGCCGACTTGCACTTTGCCCAATAAAATAAAAATATTAAATGTGAATCCAAGAGGGCCGACTTCACTGTTTGAACTTTAATTATTTGCCTTCCTTTTGGCCGACTTTATTGTTTGGATTTTCAATGAAAAAGGAAGGGGGGCCGACTTGGCTGAATGAGGAAGAATTCGTAAGTGGGCGGAATTGTCCTCTAGACAGGACAATTCCGCCCAAGAGGGGGAAGAAAGCATCCCTCTTCTTGGGCAAAATCCTCCTATATCAACACTCGACTTCCACTTGCAACTCACACCCCCATTCGACTTTCACCTCCTAATGCTCCAAGGTGGGGGCGGAATTTCATAGCACACGGGACAAACTGTCCTATGGCTGGGCGGAATCCGCCCAGTCATAGGACTGATGTGAAAAAACTTTAAGACTTAAGCTTGGTGGGCATTAGACACTTGCCCCATTGACATGTCTTACCTTGCTTGAAATCCAAAGCTGGATCGTCACTGATAGGGGGGCCAGGACAGCATTCCTCCCTTTGGGCGGAATTCCATGGTGGATAGGACAGGCTGTCCTATGGCTGGGCGGAATCCGCCCAGTCATAGGACACATACAATGTTAGACTTTTGCCCAAGTCTCCTTAACTTTTCTCCATTGCTTCCCAATCAATCACAATACTCTCTCNCATCCTCCCCTATCATGCATCCAATTTGACCAACCCATCAATCTCCAAGGGGCTGGCGGAAATTCATGGTGGATAGGACAAGCTGTCCTATGGCTGGGCGGAATCCGCCCAGTCATAGGACACTATGTGTTTGTGAAATCTCGATCCAACCTCTCAAAACATTAAACATGTTGTTCTCTTTCGTTGCCATGGTCATTTTATCGAAATCTCTCAACATCAAGGAGGAGGAGGCTTGGAGAAGAAGGGGGGGCAGAGCTAGTCTTTACCCCATGGCGGAATTGTCCCATAGACAGGACAATTCCGCCCAAGGGAAGGTCTCCCTTGGGAAGATGCTATCAAACTCCATCTGGACAGCCTAGGTACTAAAACATCTCCCCTCTCCCACATAGATCTGCCCTTCCTCACAAGTGCTGGGCGGGATTCCATGAGACATAGGACAGACTGTCCTATGGCTGGGCGGAATCCACCCAGTCATAGGACACAAACAATATCAGAATTTCACAAACTTCTCAAAACATCAAAATTGTTCCCCCTCAAGTCAAATTTGCTCTTTCACTTCAATCCTAAAGTCCCACATCCAAAATGGGGCTCGAATTCACCCACAAAAGGGCTGGCGGAAATCTTGAACACATAGGACAGCTTGTCCTATGGCTGGGCGCAATCCGCCCAGTCATAGGACACAAACATCCAAGATTGCACTCCAATACTTAGACCATCAAACAAAGCCCTTTACTTCATACAAGGTTTGCCATTCAAATGTAAGTGCAAAACGTTTATCACAAAGGCCAAAAAAAAGATGAAATTGGGGAACAAAGAACGCTGGTCTCCTTTCATGGCGGAATTGTCCTATAGACAGGACAATCCCGCCCAGCATGTGCACCAATCCACCTTCAACCTTCACCACTCCAAACATCAGACAAGGATTAGATTTTACGCCAAGGGGGAAGTCTAGTCTTCAACATCTCTCCAATTGAAGCTAAAAAAGGGGGTCCCCAAGAATTGGGGCGATGTGTGAAAGATCTCACAACAAGATTGTTCTTTTCCTTGCATTAATCTGAGAATCTTAACACTAGAAGTGTAGAAAAAGTAAAAAAACCAGTTTCAGTAAAATGAGCATATCTCACTCATTTCTTAATGAAAATAAGATTTTCAAAATGATTTGGAAAGCTGAAAATGAGGAGCAAAAACCTTTCTAACTGTTTGAGTTAATTCGTAATAGTTAACGAGCACCACTCCCCTGAAGTTGACCGAGTCAAAAGTGGTGAGTTTGGAGGCAGCAGTTAAGGAATCAGTTCTAGTTTATTTTGAACTCTTTTACTGCTTCATGATCTCGTGGATTTGGAGTTATTGAGGTCAGAAAACAATGGAATAACTTGTGGAAATAATGAACCATGAGTCCTAAATGATTATGACATGTATATATGCATATTTGCAGCCATATGTGTATTTTGATGTTATAAGAGTTTGAAGTGGATTAGAAAACTCTCAACTCATTTCAGTTTGGTCTTTATTATTAGTTTTTTGAGGAATAAGTCATCTCCTTGATGCTGTGGGAGAAATTACATTTGTTACAAGTTGTTAAGATCATAATTAATCCAACTCTCAAGCCTCATGTATATGTAAGAGATCTTGTTTGAGTTGAAGAAGGAGAGTATCTAGTTTGTGCTAAGCCTTGTTAGTAGTGTTTTTGTTCAATCAGCAAGTCTGATCAGTTTATGTAATCTCTTTGAGTTGCAATAAGAAGATGGTTTCAGTAATTGAGCTTGTGTATTGAAGATTGAATGCTAGAAGCTAAGATTGTAGCCACTCAAGCAAGGGCCACTTGAGGTACTATGACTCTATAGTTGTTTAGAGTAATTTAGATTGTGGTTTAAATATTTCGTAATCATTAATGCATTTTTTTGGGATCAGTTGTTTAAAACAAAGTTAATTTTAGTAGTTCTGCACCATCTGCAGCCACTGTTTTAGCAATTAACCAGTCAACTCGCAACCACTGTTGTGTCATTTCACAGTTTGCCTGCAACCACTACTGTGTAGCTAGTTTAATTTCTAATATTGTATCTTATCAATTGAGTTATTGCTTTCAGTTTATTTTCCTTTTATGCTATTGATAGGATAGCTTGGACTATCCCATAGTGCACATACAATGCAGACCCATCGCAAGTTTATATTTCCCTGGTTGATAATTTAATGATCCTTTCTAGGACAGTAGTTCACTTAATGAAGGATTAGTTTCCTTATTATGTGTGTGTATTGAGTTGTCTGTACCAATCTATTGCACTTAGAAAGGCCAGTCACTTCTCAGCGACTTCAACAATGTTCTTGAACTTGTTCCTACTTTGCTTTCCCAATTGACATTCTCTATGTATAGTGTTAGTAGGCTTGATAATTTTGGGCAGATCTCTCACATCCTTAGATGAACTAATCTTCATCATATTGTTAAAGTTAATGTGTTCCATCCTCTTGTGCCATAACCAAAATTCACTACTCTATGCTAATGAACAACTGCTTCCTCTATTTTCCTTAAGGTAGTATGAAAGATCCCCAGCTAAATTCTGATCCAATTTTCTGAGTTTTGATTTCTCGATTTGTCTTTGACCAGAAAAAGAAAATTTGAATATATTTTTTTAATTTGTTTTTTGTGTTTTTTTATTTTTTGCGTTTTTGATGTTTTGCTTGAAATTTTGCAAGGGTCTTGTTGCGAGGTTTTCACACCATCACTCCATTGCAAATGGGGACCCCCCCCCCCTCTTTTGCTAGCAAGGTCAGGTAGTGGAGCGAGATTGGTAACAATCCAAGATTTAGAGAGCCTTCTCAAAATATTAAATGCGAAAATAGAGTAAAATGGCAAGATTTGACCAAGTATGAAAAAACTTGAAAATTTGGCCAAATTTGACTAAGTGCCAAAAGTTGGGAAAACTTGATGAAATTTGGCTAAGTATAAAAAATGAAGAAAATTGGTAAAATTTGGCTAAGTTTGGAGGTTGGAAAATAAAAAGAGAAATTGTGAGCCAAAGATGTGTAAAATTTGCCTAAGTAAATCGCCTAAGGAGAGGAAATAAAGAGAAAATTATTGGTAAAATTAAAATATTTTCCTCTGTGTTGACACATAAAGAGGTGGATTCCACAAATTTTTCTGGTGATTTGCCACATAGAGCACATAGAGGAGTGGATTCCACCAATTTTTCTGGAAATTTGACACACAGGGGAGTGGATTCCACGTCCTTATATGGCAAGAGAAGGAAGACATGTCTAATTGGGTGAAAGAAGCACCTCTTTGTCCTAAGCGTGATGAAGGAAGAATTAATGCAAAAGGGGAAAGGTGAGAAGCATTGACCAATCAAAAACTCCCCTTCCATCAAGTTCGAATGGCCTTGATAAGACTAAGCCTTAACATGAGGGTTCGATACTCTAGACTAAGGCCCTAACCAACAAGGAATGGCCCTTGGAGCATAGCGTATGGGTCTGGTCTGCTTAGACAAGACTTTAAATTCGACCACCTTTTGCTAAAATAGGCCATGAAACATGAAGTGTATGGGTCCCTTTGGCTGGTGTATGGCCTTGTAATGAAATGTGTGGGCCTGATATGTATAGATCAGGCCTAAATTCGGATTTGAATAGGCTTAAAACTTAGCCCCATGCCTAGTGTGTGGCCTTGGGATACTAAGCTAGGCCTAACCAAACTTAAATGAGGCCCTAAAACGATGGATCAAAGCCCAGATCTGGGCACAAAACTTGAATACACAGGCCCAAAGGTGAAATGTGTAGGCCCAATCAGGCCTAAATCTTATTGACAAGGGCTTAATATGAAACATGGGCTTCAAAATTTTAACAATCTGGGCTCAAAGTGTAAACCACAGGCCTTTAAAACATAGCATGTGGCTTTGAAGTCAGCGCCCAGGCCTAAGGCATATTCATTTGGGGCCTATTAATGTAGTGTATGGCCTGAAGGTCAGCCCTATATCCAGGCATATGGTCTAATCAGACCTTAATTCAAATAGGGTGTCACCTAAATCTGATCCAAGTTCAAATGTATGAGATAAGGCCCTAAATCTGTCCCTCTATAACCAACGTGTGGGCCTCAAGGAGCTAACGTATGGGCTCTAAGTTCTATGAGCCAGCCCCAAAACATGTAGCGTGTGGGTCTAATCAGGCCCAAAATCAATGAAATCAGACCCCTTAGCCCAGGCGAATGGGCTCAAAACTGAAGGTATAGGCCCTAAATCTGGTCGCAAGGCATGAGGATCGGATCTATTGGTCCTAACAATGAAACGTGCAGCTTGAAATTTAATAAAATGGGCCTCAGGCCTCAAACATTGGCCCAAAGCATGAAACATGTGGCCTTATCAGGCCCTAAATTAAATTCAAGATCAGGCTCAATCTAGGCGCCCAAGGCCTGATTTGGATTTTGACTCCTAAGCCTCAAACGTGTGGGTCTAAGTTACAAGAAGTGAACTTAAATCCAATGAGAGGGGACTCAAAATTCGAACAAATTTGAAAGCAAAGGATGATTTTAAATATAGAACCAATATTCAGGGGCCTTGAAGTGGATAAACAAGGGACCAAAACTCAATGCAAGCTTCAATATTTAATTCATGGCATTCGAAATTCAACGATAAACATCAAGCCACACCCTCAACATGCATCAAATTTAATCAAATGAGATTGAAATTTAATGGGAAGATTGCACTGGCATGGGCTTAAAGGGGGATTCGATCCAATTAAAGGGACCCCAAGTTTGAAATTAAAGCAAAGGGACAAAATTTAATGCAATGCCATCTATTTAATACAAATAGAAAATTAATCATCCAAGTGGCATTTAATGGCTGATTGGCTATTCAAAATCGATTGCATTGCATGGGGGAAGCAAATTCAATAGCACCACCTATATATACAATGCCTTTCTTACATTTCAATCAACTTATTTTCAAATTGATTGTAAATTACAAGCAAATCTGAGAAGTTTGAACCAACAGGGCAGGGATTTTGGAACTTTCTCTATCTTTTTTTGTTGAAGGGCTACTTACAGGAGGTGATGAAGTTCAGTCAACAGCATTTCTCATTCGAATTTGAAGACAAACAATTTCACAATCATTCATCAGCAAATTGAGGACCAATTTCAGGCAATCACCAACAAAATGCCTTGATTTCAGTTAGTTGCCAGCATCTTGGGTGTCAATTTTGATCATTTACAGCAAGCCTTAGCCCCCAACTTAAGCAGAATCAGTCAAGCGCCTCAAGGTTTCGTCATTTGCAACATTGCAGAGGTTAATGATCATTTTCAGAATTATCTAAATCTGTAGCAGGGCTTATTTGTAGTGTTTTCCTGGCATATGATGGCTTAAATTGATTAATTTTGTGATGAGCCTAGGTTGGCCTCATCCTTAAACCATCAATTTCTAATCAATTTCTTATGCAAATCATGGATTTGGCATTTCGTCAAACAGTTGGCCGGGTATCACTGTACGAACCGTGTGCAATTCTTATCCAAATTTGACTGCAAGCTCTATAGTTTATTTGCTATTGTATAATTGTTTGAATGGATTTGGACAAATGTATATAACTTCTTTGGATTTCAATAATTACGATTTATTCAGATTTGTCAAAACTTTAACAAAATGAACAATCAAATTACAATATTTCAAGTTCTGGAAATTAAACTCACTTGCCAAGATCAAATCGACATATCATATGGTTATCATGCCTACATACCATTCGGCTTGTGATGAATATGGAGACAATCACACCTTGCTCAATAATTCTGGATGGTAGTATTAGTCCACGTGATTCCCTATTCTGCAATCTAAGTCTCTACATCAGCAATGCCACTGCAGACTCTAGTGAGTGCTGATACCATGCTTACGGCTGGGAGTTATTCCGCACAGCTCGCTGGAGACCCTTCCCACTGTCCCGTCCCTTACCCGCGGCTGAAATGGTATCTCCACGGCTTGATAGCAGACTGCCCGCGGGATCTACTAGTATCTGCGGGGAGTGTTGGGTGTCCAATGGTGAAGCCACAGTCTCCTTGCCGCTGCCCTGTATCACGGCAGATTCTTAGATAGGCCACGGTTTACTATGCTGGTGTTAGATATTGGGAAAGTGCCATTTCATATGCTGGCTGCGACTTCCATAGTATGGCATCCAAACCTTGACAGCTGCCTTCTTATTGCATGGAGTTATAATTGCAATCACTCCACCTTCATACTAACATTCCAGTCGTTCACATCCAGCAATACAAACACTGGATACAAATCAATTCGATGGAACCAATAATTCAGACCTCTTATGCAAGTCTTCAGTTCAAACAATCAGTTTCAGAATTCAGAACTTCTCGTATACATCAGCACGAAGAAGCAACCATTGATTATACATCAGCAATCAAATGGAGACAACCGATCATACAACAACGATCGATCGTGGATTAGATGAAGAAGAATTAGTCTTCCATCAACTAATTTGACCCTGGCTAGGGCACAGAAAGTAGGAACAAATCCCAAGAAACAAATTCAATAATCAATATTCAATAGATGATTTACTTCACAAATGAACCTGTATTTATAACTCCTTGGTCTCCAAAGTTTCCCAAAAACCATCATCAGTTAACTGCCCTTTATAATATAAACTTCCAAAACACTATAATAATAATAAAGTATTATTATTATTATAATATCATCTTAACATTAATTAATAAAATATTGTTATTTATTAATACAAGTAATTATTAAATAAAATCCTGATGATGATTCCTGCAACACCTGCTATACTGACTGACCAACATGCTCATCACTGCCCTGCCATAAATGGCAACTGCCAAATATAGACTATAAATAGTAAGTCCCCAGTCCAAGAAATTGAATAACTGAATATCGTCTGGAGAATTGACCACTGCCGGTACTGCCCTGTCAGAAAAGGAAACTGACCAACTGACTTACTAAAAATAGTAAGTCCAGACTTACTAAAAATAGTAAGTCTGTCAACTGGAACCCTCAAAACTCTGCATCAGCTCACGAGGATCGTGATGATGAGCTGACCCGGTCACTGCCACAACCTGCTAAAAATAGGGTCATCACAAATTTCCAGGTCTGATACAAATCACAGGGGTCTGATTTTATGAAACAGCGAGCAGATACTTAAGATTCAGTTTTAAATTCATAGGGTAATCAGAGATGTTACTAAGTCTTGATATTATGGCCTTAGATTTGTCAATTTCACAGCTTGATGCAAGTTTTTAAAGCTCAGATTTTGGTTTAGCAGCTGTCATTACTCTCTGATTTTAGTCTAATTCTGATTGGAATAAAGCTACTCTCTAAATAAAGGTTATTGTTGCAGGCCCAGCTATGGAGAAAAGAGCTGAAACCTCAAGGCCAAAGCCTCAAGCCAAGGAAAAGAAGAACTTACCAGTGCAGGACAAAGAGGAAGAGGAGCAAGTAAGAGCAGCACAATTGAAATTTGATACACAGCCAAGACCACTGAAAATGCTAAGGCACGAAGAGCAGCACAATTGAAATTTGATACACAGCCTATGACACCTGAGTCAAGTTTCACCTCAACATGGGAGAACACTGGTGATACCAACCTTGGTCTGTTTGATATGAACATGATAAGGGACAGAATGTATGGAACCAGCCAATCTAAAAAAATCAAGATCATGATCAGGAATGGCATAGTGCAAACCTCAGTTTTCCCACCAATGCATCAATGGACAAAATTGGTTTTAGAAATGCAAGGAGCTACAACCCAACAACAAGGCAAGTTCTTACACCGAAAGAAAATGTTGCAGTTTCACTCACAATGGACGCTAGAAGGGAAGCCTTCAATATCCCAGAGCATAGAGTGGATGTTCAAAAGACAAAGAAAGATGCTATGAAAGATTGAGAGCAGATCCAGTCACTACATTGGCTTCGTCAACAAGGAGTGGTTGGCAGGATCTAAAAGAACACATTCCCAGCTCCCCAAATTGACCAAGACTGATTTTAAAGAAAACATAGGAGACCTCATCTTGATGCTCAATAGGGTCATGAGCAATCCACAAGCAACACTTTTTGAATCTTGGATGTGCTACTACATGGAGATGATACTTATTGAAAATGAGATGTTTGATTGGGCATTGACGATCAGCAACAACATTGATGAGCGATTGAGAACAGTAACACATACTAAGGCTTACTACATGATTTCTTACCTAATCTACATGATGGCATGGATGCGTAGGTATCCTAGTTTGCAGTGCCTTGGGACAGTTGGGAATGAAAAAGGGGAACTCATGATTTATGATTGCTATCCTCAGCTCCACCTCTGCAACAACGCTGATTTCAGAATTGTTAATGATGATGCGTTTGCTATGCGTAATGTAAGAGTGTTGCAAACGAGCCCACTAAGAAGGTTGTCAAAGGAAGCAGAGGATCTAGTGAAGAAGCACGGGTCACGGTTTATCAAATTCCCCAAGTTTACTTACATCCAGATGTTAGGGAGCACAGTTTGCCCAAAGAAACTTCCTAGATTCCCAACCAATAAGCTAGTATTGATGGAAATGGCAAGACAATTGATAGCATATGACAGAGTTCAAAAGCACAAGCATAGGCAAGGGGTTTTGTTTCCACTTAGTCTTGGGAGTGAAGTTTGTCGAATGCTTCAAGTGGTAGAGGCAGCTGAGGGAGAATTTGAATTCTACTCTTTGGGATTGTATCATGGAAGAGCACATTTTGATCCTCTCTATTAGATTAAGAGAGCATATGGAGTTCAGTAAAGACACATAGCACATATAGAGGACCATTGGGCTAATGCTAGTGATGACATAGAGATAAAGAGAACATTTTCCAGAATGTCAGTTGAATTGATTAGAGCAAGCAAGTGGATCCAAATTCCTGATAAAGTAGAAGATGATAGGCGGTACCTTCAGCTGGATTATGAGAAAGCAAAGAAAGATGGTACTCCTCACATTGATTGGACAGATAAAAGTGAAGAAAGTTTGGATGCACTAATGGTCACAGTTAAGACGTTCACTGAGGTTTGGTTGCACAAACAAGCGGCTCGCCTACAGGAAATGAGGCTTTCATCAACTTATGAGCTCATGAAAGATATAATTGAACCTGAGGAGGAATCATCGGGACAGCCGCAAGGGATGAGTGTTGGATTCGAGAGCCAAAACAATGAATGAGGTGGTAATAGGCCCCCACAAACAAAGGATAGGAGAAGGAAGGAAACATTCAATCATGAGCCATAGCAGAAGAAGCAAAGGCAACTGGTGGAAGAAATAACACCAAGACAAACAGTGGAGAAAATGGTATCAGTTCCATTTGTCAATGAATCTGCAGTTTGTAAGAGCTCTAACTATGTCCCATTGGATCATGATGAGCAAGAGGTAGAGTCTCCCCTTCAACAGAACGAGGGGCATCAAGATGGAGAAAACGAAATTGTTGATGTGGAGGCACTTTCAGGAGATGATGAGATTCAGCCACATGGGGTGGAAGTAAATCATGAGGTTAATCAAGAGATCCAAGAATAAAACCAAGAAGAAGAGAATAAAGGATGAGCTAGGAGAGATCAAGGCGCCAACATGGCTATTAAATCGAATGATGAAACAGGTTTCAGTTAAGCAGCCAATTGATAGTGTGGAAGATATAGTAAGGAGAGATGATAGTGCCAGCTAAGAGATTCTATATAGTCACAAGGAATGCTTCAGGTACTCACATTGCTCAAGTTGCAATCCGTAAGGTGGAGAAGGTGAAAGGGGAGATTGACCCAAGAGACTATGACATAGAGGAATATGAATTATGGAAAACCACCAACAAACAGGAAGTTGAGGAAGCTCATGAATCCATTCAAGCTCTAGAGGACAAAATAAAGAAGGAAGTGGGAAAGAAGAGAAAGTACAAAGAAGAAAACAAAAGGTTAAAGGATTGTCTTAGACTGATAATGAACCCACTTCAGCAAGCTGATCCAACATTCATTCCACCTATGCCTAGCTCCAGTACATCTATGACAGGACTTGAACGAGTTGGACTTACACGAAAAGAGTCAAAGAGATGGGTGGCATCGGTATTAGAAGAAGCAAACATATTCATCAAAAGGTTCATCAAAACTAATGATACCTTACTCTCCCTTCAAGAACGAAGCCAAGAGATATTGAGGAAATGCGAGGACTTTTCATCCAGCCAAGAGGAGATTCTTTCCCATTTACAGGCTCTCATCTAGGTGCCACTGCATACACTAATTAAAGATTGAGTGTTGGAAGAAGGCAAAAGGTTGACTTCCTTGCATGGCATCAAGCGATTTGTAGTATGAAATAAAGTCATTTTGTATTAGACTTAGTTATGTTTTGTCGGGAGGGTAGTTAAGAGCGAGGAGATGCGTCCGTTGGTTTCCCCAACCAACCGACTATTATATAAGTACTTTGGTTTATTGTGTTGATGTTATGGCTTTGCTGGTAATAAATATAGAAATAAACATTTCCTTGCCATCTTGGTATTCTAGTCTGGTATTCTGCGCATTTCATTGGTATTGGTAATAATTGTCTTATTGGTAAATGTCTTGTTGGTATCACTAAATATATGTTGTATTGTTCTGTACGTTGTGGGTTAGTAACCATCCTACATTTTGGCGTCGCTGCCTAAGTTCGGACCTAGAGGTCATAGAGAAGAGGAGGGAATACCAAGGGAAGATCAAGTGACACGAGCTTTGGTGGTGGCTTGGGAAGTGTCGGTACGTGCGAAGGGAAGTCGAGAGAGAGCGGTTCCACAGAAGCACGGTACAGACAAATTTTGGTACCACCAACGGTGTAGGATCTACTTTGCGGAAGTCCTCGACTCCTGGTTAGACATTTGGTCCACTAAATAAATTCATGCCCCTACTTCCAAACAAATATCCTAAGCGCAGGCCTGGAGAAGAAACTGAAGAAGAAGCCGCCCTGCGGATCATTGGCCTACAACAAGATGAAAGACATAGCTACTTGAGAGGATTGGGGAACCAGTCTCTAAGCCAAGGACAACTTGAGGAAAGCTTGATCGAAAACACCATAGAAGGAATAGCCAACTTGGCCATTTCAGAAACATTGAAGGGAGGAGGGGAGAACCCTGAAACCCCTGCTCGAAGAGAGTACTAGGAGGAACACCCCTCCGCCACACAAAGGAATCACAAGGAGAAGGAGAGCACTAGTTCTGGAGGAAGCATCCCCGCAGGAGGGAGAGTCCCGGCAGGAGGGAATGTCCCGGCAGGAGGGAACGTCCCGGCAGGAGGGAGCGTCCTGACAAGATGAAGTGTCCACGTTGCGGCAGGACGAAGTGTCCTGATAGGAGGGAAAAGAATGGCAGTAGTCAAGCAAAAACTTCCTAGATTTACTGGAGAATGGTCCAATGACCCGGTCCGGCACTGTAAAACGTGTATCACTATATGGCAAGTCAATGGAGAAAATGATACAGATGAATGGTTAAAAGGCTTCCCTGCCACACTAAGAGGGATCGCTATCGATTGGTACATAGGCTTGGATGCTGCCCAGAAAACCACATGGAACGACCTCCGTACTGCCTTTGAGGAGGAATTCAGACTCCTACGGGATGACGACAAGATAGTCACGGAAATCTATAATACCAGGCAAGGAAAAAATGAGTCATTTAGGGGTTATACCAGGAGACTCAAGGAATTGATAAGAAAATTGGATAACAAACCTGCTGAAGGATTGAAAAAAAGATGGTTCATTGAAGGGCTAACCCCGTCCTTGAAATGGAAAATGAAGATAGTTCCACCATCATCCTTTGGAGAGGCATGCACTCGAGCGATGGACATCGAAAGTGAAAATAAAACTTCAAAAGCTAAGAAGCACGGAAGCGAGAGCGAGAGTTCAGAAAAGAGTGGGGATGAGTCCAAGACCATCCAGGCCTTGAGAAAAGACATGATGCAGTTGATGAAGGAAGTTACTGGAAGCAAGGAGGAAAAAAGAGAGGGGAGGGAACTCTGGTGTACAGATTGTGAGAAGGAGGGACATACGAAAGGAACTTGCCCACGCAAAGCCTTCTGTGATATCTGTCAGGTGTTAGGCCACACAATCAAAGACTCCCCCTACAATCTAAAGGCAAGGAGTGCTCAAGTATTCTTCACAGGAGAACAATCCACACCACCCGCCACCCCTCCATATAACACAAACACAGAAGCTTCACTTGGAGGGTACCGAAACAATAGACGGGGGAGCAACAACAACAGTAATAATAACAACAATAACAACACACCCTGGAGAGCAATCCAGTATGATTCTAAAGGAAGACCCATGATTCAATGTAGGCGATGTAACGAATGGGGACACTTTGCCCGAGATTGCCAGAACGGGGGACGACAAAATGAAGGGATGTTATGTAAATGGTGTGGACCAGGAAATCATGAGGATGCCAATTGTCCTAGACAAAAGGGGGTGAACATGCTTGACATTGCAGAATCAGAGAAGGAAGTTTTCGCCATAACGAGAACGCAATCCAGACAACTTGCATACCCCGACATAGCTACAGAGAAAGAAAGGTTCCAAGAAGCGAGGAATGACATTAGAAATAACATGCCAGAAGTGCCACGAAATCCCCAAATAACTGGCCAGTACCCAGCATCATGAAACAAGTACTGGAAACCACTATTCCTATAAAAATTATTGATCTACTAGAAACTTTACCTCAACTACGGTTAGCAATATCACAAGGAATAAATAGCCAAGAGGAAATCCTTAAGGGGGAGGAGAAAGAAGAACCAGTAGAAAAGATGGATACTCTATTCACTATAGGGACAGGGAGGACACCTGTAGTAGTGGAAATGGAGATAATAGGGTGCAAACTATCCAATACTATTGTGGACGGAGCGTCCGGCGTGAATGTCCTACCGGAGGAGACTTGGAAGACACTAGGGAAACCCACCCTCTGGCCACCCACATTCCAATTGGTAGGAGCAGATCAGCATGGAATCAAACCAATAGGAACCTTAATGGGGCAAAAGGTAATAATTGGTACACAGCAGTTCCTCCTCAACTTTGTGGTAATTACTCTAGAAAAGAAGGGGTAAGATGCATTGTTAGGAAGAGGTTGGCTGGTGGCAGCCAAGAACACCCATAATTGGAAAAGGAATACCCTATCCATAGAGGTAGACGAGAGAAAGTACACAATAGATCTGAGAAATCAGTGTGTAAGTCAGGATCTCGCATCCAACTTAGAGGGAGAAGACAAGGAAGGAGCGGAACCAGACGAAGAGGGAGTGCTCCGGCTAGGGGAATGTTCAGAAGACGACACTAGTTCCCTCAACGGCCTATTTCACTGGCAGATGGGAGACTATGAGGTATTCCAGCCAGAGTGCAATATGTTGCAAATCCAAGAAGCAGATTCAGAGGAGAGTTACCCCGAGGAGTATAAGGAATACAAGGAGGGCACGACAACCATCAATAACAAACCAACACATATATTTGGTGGAAACATAGAATACAAAGAGGCCAAACTGCAAACAATAAACTTGGGTGAGAAGGATGAACCCAAGGAAATCTTCATAGGGGACGACTGGGACCCAGTATTGAAGGGAGCAGCATTGAAAATCTTTCTTGAGTACAAGGATGTATTTGTGTGGACATATAAAGACCTAAAAGGAGTACCACCAGAATTGTGTCCATCAGATACCATTGATACCAGGGGCAAGACCAGTGCGCAAGCGACCCTATCGAATGAATAAGAACTATGCTGCCAAGGTTTGGGAGGAAATCACAAAAATGCTAGAAGCAGGAATCATATTTAAGGTACAAACCAGTGATTGGGTATCTCCTATAGTCATATCACTGAAGAAAGACGGGATCCAAATCCGGATATGTGTGGACTTTAGGTGCTTGAATATGGTAACTATAAAAGATCCCTTTCCTATTCCTTTTACTGATAGTATCCTAGAAGAGGTAGCCGGCCATGAAATATACTCCTTCATGGATGGGTTTTCAGGCTATAACCAGATTAACATTGTTGAGGAGGATAAGCTAAAAACCACCTTTGTAGTGGAGGATGGGGTGTACGCATACAATAGAATGCCCTTTAGATTGTGCAATGCACCAGCCACCTTCCAAAGAATCATACTGCATATCTTTCATGGCATGTTTGTGGGGCATTTCAGAGCTTTTCTGGATGACTGGTCAGTGTATAGCAAAAAGGAACACCACCTCAAGATCATTGATGAATGCATGGATCGATGCAGAAGGGCCCGACTAGCCTTGAATCCAAAAAAATACAGATTCATGGTTCCACAAGGCAGATTCCTAGGCTATATAGTGTGTAAGGCAGGATTGAAAACAGATCCAGACAAGATCAGGGTAATTGTGGAGATGGAAGCTCCATCCGATGTTACTAGAGTAAAGTCCTTCTTGGGACATGTGGGGTACTACAGAAGATTTATAAAAGGATTTGTTGGAATATCTCTATCCTTAGAAAAACTTACGAGGAAAGGAGAGTGGTTCTGCTGGGAGAAGGAACAGGAGGAGGCCTTCCAAGAACTAAAGAAGAGACTAGAAGGTGCTCCAATTCTCATATACCCGGATTGGGACAAGGACTTTCACGTCCATGTGGACGCTTCCAACTATGCAATAGGAGCCACCTTGGCACAAATGGGGAAGGAAGGACTCGACCATCCAGTGTACTTCACAAGCAGGCTATTATCAAAAGCAGAGCGGAATTACAGTACCACGGAAAGAGAAGCACTAGGTATGGTTTATGCAGTTCAGAAATTTAGACATTACCTATTAGCTACTCCTTTTAAATTTTTTTGTTGATCATCAAGCACTTATGTACCTCGTGAATAAGCCTATAATCCAAGGGAGAGTCAGTAGATGGCTAATCCTCATGCAAGAATTTACTTTTAAAATCATAGTCAGGCTTGGAAAAAGTCATGTAATCGCAGATCAATTATCAAGAATCAAGTCGGGGGAAGCTTCAAGAAGTGGAATAAATGAGGATTTCCCTAATGCTCACCTATTTCAAATTGCTATCTTACCTCAATGGTATGAAGGGATAGGACAATACCTCTCAACAACTACATTTCCAAGAGAAATGCCAGTCGCGGAAAAGAGAAAGATTGCATTCAAAAGTGGGACATTTCAGTTAATAGAGGGATTACTATACAAGATGGGGCCAGACAGGATCTTAAGGAGATGTGTGATGGAGGAAGAAATCTCGGGAATCCTGAAGGAATCACATGAAGGGTTGGCGGGAGGCTATATGGGACCTCATGCAACAGCCCGGAAGGTACTATTGGCAGGGCTCTGGTGGCCCACAGTGTATGCAGATGCTCGGGAATGGGTGCTGAGCTGTGATACGTGTCAGAGGGCAGGAAAACCCCTGAAAAGAGACTTCATGCCGTTGTTTCCATCCCAACCACAAGAATTGTTTGAGCGATGGGGGTTGGACTTTGTAGGGACCCTACCTGCTAGCAATAACCACAGATGCAGATACATAGTGGTACCAACTGAATACCTTACAAAATGGGCTGAGGCATGAGCACTCCTAGACAACACAGCTCTCAATACTGCAAAATTTCTCTATGAACAATTAATAACAAGATTTGGCATACCACTACAGCTCACAAGCGACAGGGGGGTGCATTTCGTGAATCAAACAATTAGAACAATGACAAACGAACAAATTTTTTCACTCATTTTCCAGTCTATACTATCCAAGGGCGAATGGCCAAGCAAAGGCCACAAACAAAATATTGGTATCAATTCTATACAAGATTTGTGGAGTTGAAAAAGGAGATTGGGGGGAAAGACTACTAGCAGCTCTGTAGGCATACAGGACGACTTACAAAGCCACCACTAGGCACACACCCTTTTACTTAATGTACGAACAAGAGGCTGTGATGCCTATGGAATATGGAGTACCCAGCTTGAGAATAGCAGTTGAGCACAAATGAGGAGATACAGAAAGTCTAAAGGAAAGGCTCAGTACTTTAATAAAATTGGATGAAATGAGGACACTCGCCCAATGGGCCACCGAGGTGGCACAAGAGCGACGAAAATTTTGGCATGACAAACACTTGAAGAAAATGAATTTTAAGCCTGGCCAATTGGTACTCAAGTACAATGGAAAAAATGAAATTAAGCCAGGCAAGTTCAAAGTACGCTGGTTAGGACTATACAGAGTTATGGAGGTACGGGGTAATGGAGTTATCAAATTATCCACATTGGATAATAATCCCTTAAAAGACTTAGTAAATGGATCGAAACTAAGACTTTATAATGAGAGAATAGAGATACATCCCATATGTCACTTAGACATAATAAAAGAAAAAAAAAAAGAAAAAGCCAACGAAAAGTGGATGAGGGAAATAGTAAAACCTAACATCCACGAGTTTTATAAAAAGCCCAAGCGTGGCCTTCTAACTCATTCCACACCGTACAAACAGGAGTAAGTACGAGCTCAAAGAGAGGAAAGTGGGATAGTTGCCATAGACATCAGCCACAAAGTGCAGGAGGACCGTATGTCATACGGACAACAAAGAGAAGAAAGCGAGCAGCACAAGGAAGCTGGATGTACGGAGGCTTCACACAAGGGAAGGCTGTGCAACGTGGGAGGTCGTACGTCGTCCAGGCCAGGTGCAAATCAGGAAGAGGTTGTACGCCGTACGAGCATGGTAAAGATTAGGAAGAAGTCGTACGGGTTGCCCGTACGTCGTACGGAGAAAACAAGAGGTGGACACAGAAGGAGGTGGAGGCCGTACATAAGAGGTCGTACGCAGCAGGAGGCTGTACGGACGGCAAGGGCGCTGTACACAGGAAGGGGAGGCCATACGCAGGAGAGGAGGCCGTACGCACTGCTAAGGGGCCGTACGGACGGAGGGAGTGGAGAAAGAAGTTATATTTTCCAAGTCTTGCCGCACGCCTGGGAAATAATCTATTGACGGGTACAAAAAAGGGAGACAGCTATACACAAAACGGTTGCGGCAAAACAGTTAATAAAGGCACACCACAGTTGGTTAGAAACCATAAAATGTGAAGATAAGTGTGGGAAACCCAAGCAAAGGAAAAATTATTGACTCCAAAGAGAAAACTCCAGCCTTACAGGTAAGAAAAGTGACGAAGATGACAAGCACAAAGGATAAAGGGAAGAGCATGGAAAGAATTACAACTGCCAATATCAGTTTTGAGAGTGTAATAGGAAGTGGATGCCGCGCCTAGTGGGAGAATGCAGAAGACAAGCACACCCTGAAGGAAGCATTACAGAAAGCAGAGGTAGACAAAATAATTTTTATGCCCATTTTTTATTTATAAGAATTTGAATCTATATTGCGAACTATGGTGGTTGGTTATGATAGAAAGGCTCACAAATCTGTAATCCAGTATTCCCATCAAACTGTAACCATTTCCTACTCTGCTAAGGAAATAAACAAGGTATTTGGAATACCTAACCGAGGACGGGAACTCACAAAAACCCCAATGCCAACGGAGGAAAAGAGGAAGTGGTTGGAATTAATGTGCAGGAAGGATCTCACCAAACAGGAATGGGGAAGCATCCTCAATAAGAAGAACAGTAGAGGCCTAAAGAAATTTTTTATAGCTAATGAAGAATGGCGATGCATTGTAGACTTGGTGAAAAGTAAACTTACGGCTGGCAGCCGCACATCAGATATAGCCCTCGGATGTTACCAGTGGTGGATGGGTTGAACAGGGGACAGGTGTATAATTGGGCGCAGTTCCTTTTAGAATGATTATATGAATTCATGGAGCTAAAGCATAAGGCATTTTATATGCCTTATCATGCCATAGCATTATTTTTGGAAGCAATTCGTACACAGGTGGTTGTTGATCATAGGGGAGGGCTAGTCCCAGCCAATAGGGTGGAACCTTACAAACCAGCGGTGACATACTGGGTTCACTTGGACATCGTCGGAATAGGATCGGGTGGAGGAGAACCAAGGAAAAAGAAACCAAGACAGGCAACAAAACAACAACCAGCACATAGTGAAGGTTCAAGCCAGGAGGTTGGAGATGATAGTTCAGAAGAGGACGAGGTTAGTATGGACACCTCTTCAGACTCAGAGGATAAGGAAATCCGTTTCGGCCACTTGAAGGGCACACCCCGAGATGTCACCTTTCTACCACAAGGGGAAGACCCATTGCCAGGAGGTGTACCAGAGTACGCGGAGATTCACAAAACCATCAACACTGAGAAGGAAGGAGGTCGTACCATTCCTAGTACGGAAGGAGTCCGTACCATTCCTCGTACGGAAGGAGTCTGTACCATTTCGTATACAGATGTCAAGGAGGGCAGCCATACAGAAAAAGGGAACCCAAGCACTGAAGAAGAGGGAAGCGGACATTAGAAGATCCCTAAATGGGGAGCCACTAGACTCTCCTTGCCTGGCGTAGCCAATCTCATTCCGGCAGACCAGCAGGCTCGTACTAAGGTCATAGACCTAAGGGGGCAGAAAACAGGTGGACACAAGATCAGACTCCACACACCCCAAGGTATAGAAGTGGCCCACCCAGTTGCCTTGGTGGTACAGGCCGCGGAGAACAAAAAAGATATACAGAGTGAGGATGTTGGAGAAGACACAATACTGGAAGAGGCAGATAGATTTCTTGAGGAAGTTGGGATGGCATCACCACCCTCACCACTGCCCAGGAAAAAAGGAGAGAACATAACGGGAATGTAACACACCACAAGGCAATGTTCCGAAATGATCTCATTAGAGGATAAAGCAACAAGATTCCTCAAAGAGTTACGAGATATGGAGCAAACCACGAAGGAAATCATCCAGCAGGCCAAAAGCCAGAATATGGAAGCAATAGTCAGAGCAGTAGAGTCCTTGGCAATATTCATGAAGGGAGAGTGCCACACAGATTGGAGCCTACTCTACCAGAGTGGATACAAACAAGAAGAAATAGCTGAAATTTGGACAGCCCAAGGCATCATAGTACAGGAACAGGAGCAGCCACCCCTCTTGTACACACTTCGAGAAATGGAGGTGGCCTTCAGGAGGACATACTTGGAACTTTAGCAAGAAAAAGATTTGAAAAATCCAATGAAGAAGGATTGGGAAGAGGAAAAAGCTATGTGGGAAGCTAAATGGAAGATGGAACGAGCTAGTCTAGAAGAGAAGTTAGCAGCAGCTGAAGCCAAAAATATGGACGCATTACAGGTGCTCCAAGGAGATCGGGCCAAGAGAAAGCGGCTGAACGGGATCTCCTATGCATCTGGGAACAAGCTCCAAGTCTAGGGATGTCTTCACAACCCAACTCTGAAGTCTGATTTTCCTTTTGTATAGTCGTCTGGAAGACGACATTTTTTTTTGGGGGGGGATATATGAAGTATGAAATAAAGTCATTTTGTATTAGACTTAGGTATGTTTTGTCAGGAGGGTAGTTAGGAGTGAGGAGATGCGGCCGTTGGTTTCCCCAACCAACCGACTATTATATAAGTACTTTGGTTTATTGTGTTGATGTTATGGTTTTGCTGGTAATAAATATAGAAATAAACATTTCCTCGCCATCTTGGTATTCTGGTATGGTATTCTGCGCATTTCATTGGTATTGGTAATAATTGTCTTATTGGTAAATGTCTTGTTGGTATCACTGAATATATGTTGTATTGTTCTGTACGTTGTGGGTTAATAACCATCCTACACGATTTCTCACAAAGGTGATGTATTTAAACAAGTAGAATCTGATTGCTCAACTACAAGAGATGCTATTTTGGAGGTAAAGAATGAGATACTTGGATATGTGAGATCCATATTTCGCATGAAGATAGATGATAATCAGAGGATATATATGGAAGAACTTCAAGGAAAAGTGAAGAAGATTTACTTTGTGGATGGGAATCTATTTATGTTTGAGCATTTGGATGTAGCTGCAAAATTTGTGGGCTTCATGACTTTGTTGAATGCAGCTGATTGGAAATCATGTGCTGCTTATACTAGTGAGGTGAGCTACTATGAATACAAGCTTGGGTTGATGCCAAATGTCCCAATGGAAATAATTAATGAGATTGTCTCAAGGTTTGTTGAATATGAGAAAGAAAATGAGGGTGAGGGACACAATTCCCAAGGAGATGAGGTGGCATAGGCCCACATGGCCGTAAATTTGCTCATTGGTTAGAAAAATAAATGCCTAATTCTGATTGGCCCATTTGGTGCCAAGTGGCATGGGCCCACATGGCTTTCTCTATGATTGGCTCTTGGAAGCATTTGAATTTTCTCATTGGTCTGCTAGGTGTTGGCTTCTTGTACAAGCTCTCTCTTCTCAGTGGTCCATTTGTTGGTACACCTTATTTGGTTGTTATGCCTATTCTATTTTCTCATTGGTCCTTGGAAAGCAATGTAATTTTTCTATTGGCCCACATGGTGGTGTTTAATTGTAATTGGGTGGGCATTTAATGTTTGTAACTATGGCTATGAAAACCCTATTTAGGGCTTATGTGGATTAATCTTGGCCCTCGATTTCAAATCTACCCTAGCCATTCATTGTACTTGAAGCCCCTATATAAAGGCTTGCTCACATCATTTGTTAAAAGAGTTATGTTGAAGAATTGTTGCCAATATACTACCAAATTTGCTCTAATGTTTATTGTTGTGTTTGCATGGTGAATTATTGTAATCTATTTGGTGTATTACATGTTTCCTTCACATCCTCACTTAGAATAGATTTCATTTCAAGTTGTTTAGATTAGAATTTGCTTTGACAAACTTAGTTGGATGAGAGTAATTGTGGATGTTTACTTGCTTGACTCGATCTTAGACCAAACCACTAGCTGCTTATTGATTGTAAGTGTGCCTTGCGTCGTCAAATAGCATTTATGTGCACTTAACTTCAGTTGATATTCAATCTTCAGTTTGCATCCATTGATGGGATTAAAGAAGAGATACCAATTTGAAAATCATTTACATATACCTTCGAAGCTTGCGCTAGGTGAGTGGAGTCGTCGACAAGATTGCATCTAGTAGAGTCCAAATTCATCCATACTTCCTTCCATTCATAGTTAGGAGTAGAAGTAGAAGAAGTTTAAATTCAAGTTGAGAGTCCAAGAGTCGGAGAATCGAAATATATTTTCATTGCACATTGTAAAGCTAAATCTATAGAAGCAGTTGATATCCATTGAATGAATACCGTAAATCCCTGAAGTGATTACAAGCAAATCACATTATTTCACTAAGCGAGTATCCACAATTGAAGGGAACCTTGAAGTCATTTCATGATCTTACTTTGCAAGCTTAGCATGAGAAGTGACCTTATTCAAGAGAGAATTGGAGATTTGGTGTTTCATCTTGAAATACTAAGTATTTGATTCTGTATGTTGTAGTGGAACAAAAATCACATCGATAGGTCTGATGAATGCTAGAATAAAGAAATTGTTGATAACAAAATAACTGAACATATAAACAAATAGAGAGTAATGTAGATACTTTATATTCAAGAATATGATTGTTGTACATACCACAAACTGCATACATAGATCTGATACAAGTCTGAGACAACAGGTTTAACCTCTTCTAGCTTTAAATTCAAGTCTACAACTCAGCTCTGGATCTGATATGTAATTTCCAACTTCCATAGATGTTGATCCACCTATAAAATCAATAGGAAATCCCATGTGCCACCTAGGGTTTGATGCCCAAGTGCTCAAATTGGTACGACGGGCTGTTAAGTTGCAAATTTGGTGCAGTAAAGATCTTTGGAAGGCCTGGTCTGCTAATGGTTGTCCTTGATCTATTTAATTTAAGTGTTGCTCTCTGTTATCACTTCCAACCAGTCAATAAAATAACTCTTTTCCTGTAACAAATGGCTGATAACCTATCCCAAACTAAAGAATTGTCCTTGATATGATTTCTCACTTTCGTGGGCTACCAAACCGTGATATGTTTTCGTCCTCTGCAGTAGATCTCAGAATTTCTTCTCCACATAGCTACTGCACCAATTTCCAAATATAAAAATAAATCATAGAATGCCCAAATGAAGCCTCCTCATGTCCTTTTATTAACTCCAAACCCTGATTTGATTTTAGGGTTGTAAAACTTTATTTTAAATAGTTTATTAAACTTTATTTCTTCATGTAGAGAGTTCAAATGTCTTGAGTGTCTAAATGCACATTAATAAAATGGCCACTTTTTAAAACAACTCATAACTCCTAGGGATGTGTCACAGAGGGGGCAACTTTATTATATTTCATTATATTATAAAGTGAATTAATCACTTTATTTTTATTTAAATAACAATATTAGGCAATAACTTAATTATTCCAAATTTATTCATAAATCCTTCACCGAGACTTCAAACTGAAAACTGTCGATGCACACAATCCTGTTGATGTCTAAATATAGCAGGTGAACTGACAGTCCTTGTCAACTCCTTGTCAATCCCTTAAATTTAGGAATTCCTCCTAAAAAATAGGAGACTGCCTAAAACTATTCAAAACGGCTTATAAAGCCCTTGTGTAGCTCCACAAACCCCTCGGTGCGTCCCCTATCAACTCTGCTGACCTACATGAACCCTTGATTATAGGCAAACCTTTGTTATAGTTTGCACTGCCTAAGGAAGGGACATTACAATCCTCCCTTCTCGGAGATTGCTTGTCCTCAAGCAATCTACACTTGCACACTACACAACAATTCTTGGATCCCATACCAATTCGAGACACCTTGCTCCACCAATTCGCTGCGCTGCTCTCATATAAACATCAATATACCCAAAGTGAAGCACTTCGAATCTTAGTAAGCTTTAGGCTTTTGTTTTGTTTTGTGTCCTTGCACATGGATGTACAAGTTAAGATCCTTGGTTTGGGGGCTCATGTTCTTAAACTTCGAGATATCTTATCTCTTTGCAATTTGCCCATGATCTTCATCTTTCTCTCTCTTTCTTCTACTTTACCGTGAGCATGAGGTGGACTTATAATCCCACTAAAGTGGAGGCTAAATGTATTGTCCTAAAAGGTAAGCACCCTTGATTAGGTGCTCATTTTAGCCCCATTTTAGTGTGTATGGGTTCCCACATTGATTTCACGCTCTCCTAACACTTATCGGACCTTCAAATTAATATTATAAGTCCTTTATTTATTCAATTTCTTCAAAACTCGAGGTTAGCCCTTATTTTTTTAGTGTGCTCCCCTATTTTTCCTCCAATCAAATAATTCATCTCATCAACTAGGCCTATAGCCCTATTTTTGGCCTTCATGACTTGTTCCAATTAATATTATAAGTCATAAAATGAAAACAGTTTGAGGGCATTCGAGTTTGTGGTTTCACTTTGAAACCCTAGCTACAAAAGCTAGGGCACAAGTTGCAGCAACAAAGATTTTGAGTGCACTTCGAGAAGTGACTGTGGTGGTTACAGGGGTAGTTGCATTGTTTGATTCTTCTCTTCAGTTATTGGATAAGTCTTGTTCCAATTCTTTCAGTTTTGATTCAAGGAAATCAATGTAGTTTTGTTTGGTTAAAAGAGTTGTGATTTAGTTCGTTTCTCGTAATATGATGACAGTTGGAAAAACAATTTTGATTTACAATTTGGGTTTGTATGATTTGGAAATCTTTGTGTATTATGAAGGCATAACACAAATATTCTTTGAAATATATATATATATATATATATATATATATATATATATATGGGTTTTTGAAGATATACAAGGGAAAAGAGAAAAGATTGAATACATAAGTGGGAATGTAAATGTTGATATTTTTCAGAACTGTGAAAAAGGGTTTTAATGTGATTCTTCTGAAAAGAAGATTGTTTAGGGTTTATCAAAGAACACATTTCTTCAAAGGTTTTATTATGCACATCTCTGTATATATAATGTGGGCATATTATGTATAACATTTCATTCCATGCATTTTATGTTTATGTTGTCTAAACAGAGGCTTGTGTAGAAGTTGTATATACATTTTGTTCTTGAAATCTCAAATGAGATATTCTAGAAATGCTTCAAAATGATACAGAGATGAAACTCTGTACGTGTTTCAATTGAGATATATTCAGTGTGAAACAAAAAGCCAATGAGGCATTACATGTAGCCAGTGAGGCATTTTCTAAATAATGCTAGTGAGGCATTTTCGAGTGGTTTTTCAACCCCATGAGGGTTTTCCACTCAAGAAAAATTGTGTTATGTTTACACCTTGTCTATAGTTTGTTTGGTCTGCATGAATACATATAAGTCATAGATCACTGTTTAGAATGATCATCTTCATTATGGTCAATCAAACTACAGTTTATCTCTGTATTGTGGTTAAGTGAATATCCTTGCTCTTATGTCTTATGTTCATGAGTCAATGTTTATCATAAATTGTTTCATAATATTGTGTTGGTGCATCTTTGATATTGATCTTCAGTTTACTTGTCATGATGCCTATCTTAATTCAGTAGAAGTTGTCATGATGCTTCATCTTAGTTTAATAGAAGTTGCTTTGATATTCATGTTAGTCTTGTTAAAGGTTTGAGTTGATGTCTTAATAATGCTTACCAAATTTCTTGATTCTGAATATACCTGTTTTCATGATAGTTATGTTTCAAAGTTTTGAAAGATTATTTCAAGGTCATTTGAAATTAGTATACCACTAATTCAACATCCCCCCTCTCAGTGGTATTGTACTCCAACAATATTTCCATGTCAAACCGCGAGAACAGTACATTGGACTAGATAACTTGTTTCACATAAAAAAAACCTTAGTTTATCTTCACAATGATTTTGTTCCTACTCTACTTTATCATATATTTCTCCTATTAATACAATAATAATGTAGAAAAATATTGATCTGTAAGTAATAATAATAAATAAAGAAAACTTAACTTTTAGTGATTGTTACAATGTGAAATCTCAACTACCCTTCATTAGGCAGAATATCAAACGTACCAAATCCTATTTTATAAATCAACTTGATGTACTTCTATATTACCCATGGATCAAGATACACATCCTATTGTACAAGTCAACTTGAGGAGGCACGTAGCAGCAGTAGATTGTTGCGGATACATGCTTTTCCGTCTATGGGTCAAATTCTAAGAAGCCAATCAAAGAATAAACTTGGTCATGGAACTTGGCAGGAGATTTGTTCCAACACGGGGAGAAGAACATCACTATAGTAGTTGCATGAGGTGAGGTGCAGATGGACTCCCTAAACTAGAAATCAAAGATGATGAATACTTTCCATTTTGATGAACAACTGCAGGCTTCTCATAATCAATCCCTTTGGCCCAATGTTGGTTGTTTACTAGCCCATACTAACTCCCCTGATATGGGGGTTTGAATTGTCTACTTATATTATGCTCATCTGTTTTCTCTATCTATACATTTACAAGGCTTTGAAATTTAAGTTAGAAGAGGTGCATGTGCAGACATATATTAAGTAGCTCCTAGCCATTTTTATAGCCAAGGCATGGAGTCGCGGGCTTCTATCTTGCAAGTATGGCAGAGGAGCACAAGAGTATTGTTTAGGACATTGATTGTTTGAGGTTACCACACTTATTGCCGATTCCAACAATGAAGCCAAATGATAGCATCCACTCCATCAAGTTCCCTATTCTTATTGAATAAAATATTTAGTGGCAGAATTGCATACAATTTCTTCCTCAAACCCTTATTTCAGGTGGCACATTCATAAATAGATAAATGACCAGAACCATCTTCAAGGCTTCAACAACTACCCAATCCTTATTAATATTAAGATAATAATGCAATGTTTCTAATGGTCATCTTTAGCGAGTTAGTGTTATTAGTTAGTTTCTATTTTTGGATTTAGTTAACGATTGTTTCATTTAGAAACATCATCTTGTACTTTTCTATTTAAGGAGACTTTGTCTCCATTGTTTGATATCAAATTATCAAGTTTTATAACATGGTATCAAAGAAGATCCGGGTCTAACTCCCTCACGGGAGGCCCAAGATTATGTGGGTTGCATGTACTTGCATGTGCTTTTTGTGAGTTGCATGTTGCTTGCATGTGTTGTTTTCCGTGTGAAGTGTTTTCTTGTTTTACCGTGTGATGAAGTTTTATCGTTTTGTGGGGTATTTTACCACACGAAGTTTGGTGTTTTGTTGCGTGCAGGTTTCTATGTGTTGTCCTCAATTTTGCATTCACAAAATTGAACCCTACGGAATTTTCCTATGAATTTGTAGGTGTTCCCTCTAAGTTTTGGTACTTCAAATAGTGCATTATGAAGGTGATTCGTTATCCTTGAATAGTCCTAAATTTTACACTTTTCTGTGTATTCTTTTTGAAGGTTTCTGTCAAGGTAATCACCATATTGCTTGTTGAAATGAGTTTTTCTTCTCTGATAGCAAGCACTTGATTTTTGGAAACCTTCCAGTCTTTTCTTCGTTTTTCTTGGTTTTGCGTTTAGTTTTTAGTCTTGATTTTGCCCTACAATTATAGCATTTTTAATTCCGCTCATTTTGAGTTATCTTAGGCGTCAATTGGAGTTGTCTAGCTCAAATTATTAAGGTTTTAAGCGTGCTGCAGGTGGGGTTTTTTCTGCCTGATTGCATGCCTCTATTAAAATCCTTCAAAAGTGGGTTTTTTTATTGCTAATTGCATGAAATGAAAATGTCATTTACATGTAAAGTGGGTTTAGAACCCCACTTTAAAATTTATTTCACATCATTCTGAGAAGTTTTACTTAGTCTTTAATGGTTTAAACATGTGATGGTGGACTTTTTAAGTCCTTCTACATATCATATTATTATTACTATAAGTTACATATAAAGATTATGTTTTAAATGCAATTAGGTGGGGTTTTATTTACCATTGCATCTCATCATAGTGCAAAACATCTTTAAAACTCCAATGTCAATATATTCTAAGTCCCAAATGCATATAGGTGGGCCTTTTAAATGCAAATACATATGTTAAATTAAAAACATATAACTTAACATGTGTAAGTAAGGTTTTGAGATGTGTTTGCATATAAGAAGCCCAATATTATAAACCTTTTAATTTAAAAGCTTTATAGTAGCAAATTCCAACCCATTTACACATGCATTTGCATGTGAAAAGGCCAATTTTTTATAACTTAAAGGCATAGTGGCAAATCTTGGATGAAATGCATATGCATTTAACTCTAAAGAATTCGTTATTAAGCCTCTTTGCATTAAAAGGTCTTGGTGGCGATTTTAAGCCAATATGCATGTGTTCTCAAGCCAAAAAAAACCCATTATTATTCATCATAGACTTGGGTTTTGCTGGGTGGCGATTTGGAGGCTAAAAGCATATGCATTTGCATGAAAAAACCCGTTTTTGCTTCCTTCTCCATGCGTTTTTGCTCTCTATCCTTAGTAAGGCGATTTTATATGCATTTGCATGCTTCCAAGCACATGCAAACACTCAAAAACAGCCCGTCCAAAGGCGTTTTATACCAAAAACGGCTCATTTAAGGAACATTTGTGCATTAAATCTCAAACATGTTGCATTCAAGAAGGATTCTAGGGTAAGAAACTTGATTTCCAGCTTGTTCTTCATCCATTCCAAGTTGCATTTGATGCCCTAGGCACATTTTTGGTTTCCTTTACATATGCATGTTGTCAATCAGGATTGCACCCGTGATGCAAAGTATGAAACCTCGCAATCCTGTTGGAACATTGAAACGTTCTCTTTGATGGGAATGAGAAACGAATCTCCGGATCATAGGTCGGCTACCTCCTTGTGATCACCTAAACTATTTCTAGACGAGGAAAAGGGTAGAAGGATATGTTTCCGAAAACAAAACTATCCTACTAAGGTGATTCACCAATATTTAATGTTTCAACAGGACTTAGGAGATAATACAGATAGGTGAAACACAATAACCAGCTAGACGAATCCTGCAATAATAACTCTATGATAGGTTCCTTTACCAGTAATAAAGAGGAAACCTATAACGTTTTCACGGTTTAATAACTTGAAATCAGAAAAACACAATCATAAATCTACAACATGAGACATCATTTTCTGCATTAAAACTTGAAGGAAAACTGATTCAACAAAGGTATGTAACACAATGATTGAAATCAACTACTCACAATCAAACAATAACACAGAAATATAGCTGGAAAGGTATCAAAATTTTGCATAAAACTCCATGAATCTGCTACAAGCTGCTCCCTTACAATAATGCCTACTTTCTGCAATGTGCAAAAGTGAGGCAAAAAGAAAGAAGTCCTCTCAAAAGAGGTGAAAATACAAGATATAGCCCCAAAGAACTTCAAAGGGTCGGATGCATGAGAAAACTCCACAAAAATAGGAAACAAACTGTTGGAAACTGAAGTGTAAGTGCTCCACAAACTCCACCAAGCCATGCACAACTGAAGTGCTCCTCAAAACTGCCCCAAAACTGCTCAAGATCCTCCAAAAACATGCAGAAACTGTGGGGGTCGGATATGAGGATAAATCCCACCAAAGTAAGGATATAATTGCAAGAAACTAAGACCAAACTACTGGAAAAGGTTCCCCAAACTTATAATAACTGAACAACTCCAAAAACCTTCAACTGAACTCCAAAGTGTAGCAAATAGGCTCTAACTGCTGCAAAACTGAGTCCGAGCAGAAAGAACTCCTTGACTAAGCATGAGACAATCAAAACTAACGATCATCCCCTAGAAAAGCGTGATACAACTAAGGCAAACCCTAGAAAACAACCTCCTAAATGCATTTAGAATAATTAATAACTATTGCCTTATAATTGTGACAAATAATTATTATTATCCACAACATGTGCAAAAAGAACTCCCTAAGACTTAAATTATTTATTAATTTATTAGTTATTAATTGATTGTATCTGAATATATTTAATCTTTAAAACGAATAGTAAACCTATTTGTTTTTAAAAACTAGACGTATTAAGATATAATCAACTAATTTTTAGTAAATAAACTATTAAATTTTAGATCAGAATATATGGATTTTAAAATTTTCTTGTATTAATCCAATATATATATATATAACATATATTTAATCTCTCTCTCTCTATATATATTACTGATATAGTAACAGATATATAAATATATTAATATTTAATTTATGCTGTATGAATGAGACTTGCATTTTAAATCTGTATATGCTTATCTTCATTCGATCATAAAGGTCTATATATATGTGGAGACATGTTGATGAAGAGACATGTCTCCACATGTGG
>MU225787.1:477594-496634 GCA_018584345.1 Thuja plicata
CTGAATGCAGTTGATCAAATTTGGAGAGTTTGGCGCGAGCACTTACTCCTTGTCTAAGGTTTTCCCATTAACTCTGCTCATCAATTTCCATTAGGTTTACGAGGATTTTCCATTATGTCTTTAGCTCGTTCTTCCTCAATACGGACATCATTCGAAGTTTCCACGATTCAAAATCGAAGGTACTTTCAAGTCTATCTTCAAGTCTCATTCCATTTGTCTTTCTGTAGGTACAATATTACCAAAAATTCTGATCTTGATCTTCCTTCAATTTAATTTGATCTTCCTTCAAGCGGTTAGGCTTTAACAAAGGAACCTTGCTCTGATACCATGTTAAATTTTAGATCAGGATATATGGCTTTTAAAATTTTCTTATATTAATCCAATATATATATATATATATAACATATATTTAATCTCTCTCTATATATATATTACTGATATAGTAATAGATATATAAATATATTAATATTTAATTTATGTTGTATGAATGAGACTTGCATTTTAAATCTGTATATGCTTATCTTCATTTGATCATAAAGGTCTATATATATGTGGAGACATGTTGATGAAGAGACATGTCTCCACATGTGGAGACATGTCTATTCATCGACATGTCTTTCCACAGCTCTAACTAATTCACTAATTATACTTGACAATGTATACCTCCTGCGTGATTATACTCCATAACATTAATACCCGATCGTTGATTCATTTCAAAACATTGAAACCGATAGTAATCGGTGCACGGCATACTGTCAACTTAATGAACCACTCGACTTTCTTTAGTGGTTTAACCGATTACAAATCGGTAGATGCACATCTGATACAGTCAATGTTAAATCGATGATATACAAATCATATCACTCGATAATGGTAAACCCGACATCAATTATATGTGACGTATACGGATAACAATAGTATTTAATTAAACCAATATCAATCGGTATTTTAATATGTTATTTGATTAAACCGATTTATGAGTATTAATATTATTTAATATTGTCAAATATAATATACATTTGTATATGTATATTAATATATATATAATAATATCATTATTACTATATATATATTAATATGCATAAATGTAGAATAATATTATCTCATTCTATTTTATCTCAACAATGATATTATCAATTCAATGATGTTTATTTAGATAAATATATATATTAATATATATAGTAGTAATGTCCATTATTATCATATATATATTAATATTTTATTTATTTATTTCCTTATAACATTAAGATCATTTTATCTTATCGAAGCTATAAACATCAACATAAACAAATAATTTAAGTTCCCCACTCATTTATTTATCATCACAAAAACGTAACTTGATACACTTAACTCCTAAACAAATAGTTTTCACTATTTATTTAAAATTAAATATATTAAATCATATTTTGCAATAATAAATAAATTAAAACAAAAGCTTTAAATGAAAACCAAAATTTATACCTTTTTAAAACATATATAAATTAAAATCTAAAGAATGTGTAACTTAATGAATATCATTATACATGATACTCATTGAGTTATATATTCTTTAGATCTTAAATTATATTATTTAAAAAATAAAACTTAAATTTTGGTTTAAACACCTAATACAACAAACAAGAATAATATTTTCTTATTAAATCTAAGTTTATAAATTAATAAATATCATTATAAATGATATCTATTAATAAATCAACCTAGATTTAATAGAAAGTATTATTATTGTTTGTTGTATTAGGACAAAGCCTAACCTCCTAAGGCTTTGAACTTAGCATCATAAAGGATAACCATCCTAAACTAGACACGACATGAAGGGAAGACTCTAACCAGAGATTAACCCAAGCCTCCCCGTGGGTTGCAAAAAGGGAAAAGAACCATAAAAACCTTCATTTTACATTGGACATTTTGCTCTCTTTCAGCCGCCGCCATGAGGGAAGATAGGGTTTGATGCTAGTTGGAGATCAAATCTGCTGCTCTTGGCCGCCACTTTTGCTGGAACTGGAGAAAGGAAAAATTAACTCACTGCTCCCGTCTTTGGCCGCTGCTTTATCATTGAATACCTCAGTGTTTTGAATGAAGATCTTAGCTGCGATGTCGTTCATTTTCTGCCATATTACTTTCTTTCTGTTCTTCTCTTCATGGTTGTTCTTTCTCAAAGGCTCCCATGTATCTTCTCTACAGATTTCGCATGCGGGTACAAGTAGGGATCCTTTTTCAGATATCTTCTTCTCTTACAAAGAAAGATATTGAAGAATGTCTTTTCCTTTACCTTATTCAATCTATGCAAGTTCTGGTGAATTTAGAAACATTTTTTGAAATTTGAAAGCTCTGCCTATGTTGAATCGTAGACTCAAATTGACTAGGGTTTCTTGTATAAAACATGCATTTCTTCCACTGCTGAAAATGGCTTTCTTTCCAACAACTTCTTTCATTTTACTCCTGCCGTTGAGACTGAGAGCTCGAAATCTTGATCATTGCAGCTATTTTGTTTAAGCTGCCTGCATGGCTGTGATACTCAAAACTTTCTTGCATCCCTTGGTTTGTAAAGAAAATTATCTTGGTATTTATTATTGTGGGTTCAAAAACTCTGTTCATATCAAAAATTTGATGCTAGGGTTTGAATGTAACTTCTGTCTTTACTTGATACGGCATAGAAAATGACAGCATAAATAACTTTCTGTAAACAACATGCTGCGTGGTTGCAGCAGCACCTTGGCTTCATAGCTTCATAAAAGTTCAGAATCTGTGTACCCCTTCATACTTGGAACTTCATATCTACATCCTGTATTCCAGCCAAAATCTATATGGGACATGTTGTAACTGATCACTGTCATTCATCTTTTCCATGCTTAATTCACTGCAGATCTGATGGTTTTTTATCTGAAAATATTACAATTATGTTTGATATAGATGTGACTCTTGGTCAAAATACTGGTAAAAAAGGTTTACAATTTGAAATTCGCACCATCTTTAACAGCCATGAGACTTCAAATAACAATGATTAGCAGAAACACACATGGCAGATCTGGAACTTTCTCATGTGATCAACTTTATAAATTGCCTCTTAACTCTTTGTAAACCGCAAACACCACAAAGATGTCCCCTTAAATTAATTCATTTGCGTCTTTGGGACAATGACTTGTGTTGAATATGACAGCTCCTTGCTTCTCTGATTGCTTTTGAATGATATTCTACTCAACCACATTACTTAATCACACACTGTTATCTATACATTGCCACATCTTTGTATCGAAATCGCATTCTTGCTTTCTATTTAAAACATTGTTGTAGCTATTAAGCTTGACTCTTTCGAAACAATCTGATCTGTGTGATAACATTTCTCTAGATTCTGTATTGTTCAAGCATTAATTTTCATTCTTACCAGTGCTGCCCCATTATGATGTTTTGCTCTTTATGTGCATACAACCTATATCAATGTTCTTGCTAAACAACAACTGTGTTTTTCCTTGATACCATAACATTGTTGAATGCATGTTTGCTCACTATTTATGCACACTAGTGATTATCCTCTGTATTTTATGGAGGTTGACTATAACAACATTTTGATTTGAAATGTATAACCTCCTCTTTAACTGTCTTTTCTCATATGGATGTACCATTGCACCATCACTTTGAAATAATGTTAATGCCACTTCTCATTTGCATGAATGCTTCTAATTAACATACCTTGGAGATTTTGTGACTCTTGAAAATATCTTCAGAATTGCTTTAACATCTTTGTTGTTTACTCATTTCCTATATTCACCCAAAGTGGATAAGGGCTCTTGCTGGTTTTTACTGCTGCTGCCCCGACAAACTGTGATTGTATCTTTGTCATTTGATCATTCCAAGGCTGCTTTAAATTGCTGACCCTTTCTAAGATAACCAGCACCCTTATGCTGGTATTGCTGAATGATGTACTATGATCTTAACTCCTTATAATGTTTAAACCGCTTCATTGATTTGGACTGCTCCTTAGGTGACTCCTTCACTTAATCATTGTCCCTTGTATGTGTTGTTCTGGAACTTGCTGTCACTCTTCCATTGTTGTAGACTTGTACATTTTTTGGCTACCTGCTGCAACCCTTATTTTTCTCATAATGGCAACTTGCTCCACTCTTCTATATGCTTAACTTTGACATGCCATGCATCCTTGAATGCAAATCTGATCTGTATATGACAGCCAATGCTTTGTAAAACAACTTCCTATAGCAGAGTAAGATAAATACCTCTTGCAGCAATCTTGTAACAATACAACCACTTGTAGCAACTCTGAAAACTCTGAAATGAATTGAAAACCATCCTGTAGCACTTGTATGTTTGATTTATTGGGCTGAAAGGTTTCATAACAAAGGTCATGTCCCTTCAACAACCAGTCTTCTACAGCTCTATGATTTGATCGAAAGGTTTCATACCTGTAATGTATGTATGTCCCTTCAACAATCTCCTCAGTCCTTCAGTCTTCGCCTCTTCCTGATTTGATCAAATAGTTTCATGTTTGTTGTTTGTGCATATCCCTTCAACAATCTCCTCAGTGTTTTCTAAGTCCACCGCTCTTACAGGATTTATCCGATCATAGTAGGTGGTTGCGTATTCATGCTCGACTTCTATCCAAAAGACGTGTGCTTCTGATGACAACAAACTGAGATGGTTTGTTGTTATGAGCGACACATATCTTCAGGATAGGCAGCATGAATAGACAGTTTTAAACACCAATCTATGACCTAATAAATCCTTTAAGGACATGTTGAGCTCAACCCTTGCGGGAGTCGCATTTTACTCCACATGCCTTAAAATCTTTTGATAAAATGAATTTGTACCTGCACATAATGCAAACATGTTAAAAATAAAGTAGTTCAAGCATTATGTTCATTCTTTCCAGCAGCTCCATCTGATGCATTATGATTTACATTTCTGTAAATGTATGAAACTAGACAGCTAGAATGATAGGTTAGTCTCTTCCATTGCTCAGTTCGCATGAACTGACCCCATCTTTTTCTCTCTTCTTTTTGCAGGACAACTTCGGATGCGGGACTAAAGATGCAGCATTACTCGACCCTCCACGAAAACACTAGGCAATGGGGGGCCTAACTCTATCCTCTCTTTCTTGACTTCTTTGCATTTACACAGATGTAAATAACTTTAATTTCTGCATTTAAGACTCAAATGTATGCTTGCATTAGCCTAAGCCACAGGATGTGTGGTTGCATAAATGAATGCATTTCCATAATTGTATATCTCTTTATATCTCAAAAATGCACTTTTAATTCATAGTTTTTTGGAGCAACCACTGCTTGTGTGGATCATTTTCATTGTTGTACTTTTATAATCTGAAATGAGCAAAGTTTTTTCCTTTTTGTTTCAACTTAAGCAATTGTACTTCGCGCCAAATCTGATTCTTTGATAGTTAAGACAGCAAAGTGAAACTTTCTGAGATTTTTTCCAATAAACCAAAAATGCAACAGCAACCTAGAACATTAAAATCTGACAAATTTGTTAATCCCAAAAAAACTTCTTTCACCAGAAATATAAAAGCTGATAACAGCTCTACCAATTAGAACTGCATAGTGAAAATATGGTAACAATGCATTTGATTTGGTCAATATAGTTGCTATAGTTGTGCATTTTGTTTCTCCATCGTTCAACACTTGCCAACCAATGAATCTTGACTCCAAATGCATTCACTTCAAGAGGATTGAGTCAAGATTCGAAGTCTATATAATCCTCTTCTTACAATCTTTTCTAAATCCGAAAATCTCTTGGATTTGATTCAGATTTTACTCAAAGATTTGTAAAGATTTCTTCTCTTGTTTTTGGTGAAAGGAGGTAAGTTTTCTTGTGCTTTTTTAGGGCATTTATTGTATATATTTTTGTTTTTGAATATGAATGCAAATCCTTCATTTCATTTCCAGATTTGCATGCTTTTTAGTTTTGATTTTGATCCTTCTACTTCCATCTAAATTTCTCCAAGTTGCATATGCAAGAAGTTCTTCATAATTGCATATGCAGTAGGGATTAAAAACCTCGTTCTAAATGTGGAATCACTTCAAAAAAGAGTTGTCTTTCCCAACATTCAATGCAGGCCAAAAAACTCACCTTTTTCATGCTATCCATGCTTATATAAGAATGACTTGTAATGGTGTTGTCCTCAATTTTGCATTCACAAAATTGGACAAACCTACGCAATTTTCTATAGATTGGTAGGTGTTTCCTCTAAGGTTACAAAGCTTTTAAAGATGTATGTCTGAGATAATCAGTCATCCCTTGGTATGTCTTGGATTTTTCATCCTAGGAGCACTGTTTTTTGAAGGTTCTTGTCAAGCTTATCACCTCATTGTTTGTTGGAAATGAGTTTTTCATCCCTACTGTCAAACACTTGACTCTCTATAACCTTCAAGTCTTTTCTTTGTTTTTTCTTAGTTTTGCATTTAGTCTTTGATCTTGTTTCTTCCTTAGGGTTGTAGCTTTTCGAATTCCACTCGTTTTAAGCTATCTTAGGCGTCAATCGGAGTTGTCTAGCTCAAGTCATTAAAGTTGTTAGCATACTGCAAGTGGGGTTTTTCTGCCTGATTGCACGTCTTGGTTAAAATCCCTTAAAAGTGGATTTTTTATTGCTAATTACACGAAGGATATTATCTATATGTAAAGTGGATTTTAAACCTCACTTTAAAATTTCAAATTTTACCTATAGTTTTCAATGATGGTGGACTTTTCAAACTTGTCTACATATTATATCATTTAAAATTATGAGGTTACATATTAAGACTACGTTAAATGATGCAATTAGGTAGGCTTTTTATTTGAAGTTGCATATCATCACAATGCAAACCACATTTAAATTTCATCGTCAATGCAATTTAAAACCCAAGTCACATAAGGTGGGATTTTAAAAAGCAATTACATGTTATTTTATCATGTATTTGGTCTTTGAAAAGTGGAGAATTTGACTTCTATTGCATATTGCAACTAGATGTGACTTCTAAACATGTATTGAGACACTTAAAACCTGTTATAATTCCTACTGGTGGCGATTTTTAAAGTGATTGCATGTTTGAAGGATAAGAATATGTTCCCCATCTCCTAAGCACAAGTGGTGGCGATTTTAAAAAGCTTCACATGTTTTAAAACTAAAATATGATATGCATTTGCATTTAAAAGCCCACCACATATGAAGATGGTGATTTCAAAGGTCATAGCATGTTTTATAACTCACGCAATACATGTAAATGCTTATTTAAAACCCGTTATTAATCTTGTGGTGGAAATTTTTATTCAAAATATATGCAAAGGTCTTTTTGAAACCCGTTAGTACTTGAGGGTATCATTTTTTAACATATTCGCATATATTTTGAGTTGCGAAATCATATGCAAAAGCTCCAAAGAAACCTGTGTTTCTCCTTTAAGAGCCACGGTTTCTTTCAAAGATAGGTGGCATTTTTTTAAAAGCAAATACATGCTCTGGCATATTTTTATACCATTTCGAAACCTGTCAAGTCTAAAGGCGGCATTTTGGAAGTCTTTTACATGCTTGTTGAATATGCAAAGGTCTTCATAAGACTCGTTTTCCTCCATTGTGAAGCTGCGAAATGCAAGGGCAGCATTTGTTAAACAAAATGCATGTCTTGAATGTCTGCGCTATGGAGTAGAAAGCCCACCTATCATTCACTAAAGATTTTGAAACCCGCAAAGACTATTTCGAAACCCGTCTAGGGCATCAAGGCCAAGTGAAGGCATGGTTGTTTGATGTATTTCGGCCCAAGATAATCATCCTCCAAGGTATAGCGTTGCTTTTATGAGTCTTTGCATATGTTAATGCATGTTTTATTAAACACGAACTGCATTCCTTCTCTAATGGTGTCGTTTTTGTAAGCCATTGCATATGCATTCAAATCCTTCATAAAGTGTTGATTGTTAAGCTTGAAACTTTCTTCCTTGTTGCTGTTTTTCTGCATTTCGAATCTCCATGGGGGACATTTGTCATAAATTTCTTAATGACTCATAAGAATGCACTAATTCGGTTGGAAGAACTTGTCAAATGCTTGCTCTATATATTACTATGCTTGGATTCTTTATCTCAATCCGAAAATCTCTTGAATTTCTTTCAGATTTTTCTACAAGATTTGAGAGTTGTTTTCCTTGCATTTCTCAAGGATGAGATAAGTTTTGTTTTCAATCTTGTGGGTTTTTGTTTCAAGTTTGAATATATTTTAATTTTGCAAATGTAGATCTTTTTATTTCATTTTCAGACTTACATGCTTTTAGTTTTGTTTTCAACCCTTCTACTTCCGTCTAAATTTCTCCAAGTTGCATATGCAAGAAATCCTTTATGCATGCATATGCAGTCGGGATTAAAAACCCCGTCTTAAGTATGGAATTACTTCAAAACAAGAGCTAAGTCTTTCTCAGCATGTAATGTAGGCCAAAAACCCCACCTTTTTCACGCTATTCATGCTTTTATAAAATAACTTGTAATGGGGCATAAAAATCCCACTTATGAGTAAAATGAGCTAAGTTCCTAATATGCAGAGCAAACAAAAAAGCCCACCTTCATGCTTTTTCCATGGCCTTTCATGTTGCAAACATTTCCAAGGACCTCACCTCTCATAGAGAATGCTTATCCATGTATATATATACACCTGCTATGCTCATTTTGTCATTTCGAAGCTTGCTGCCCGCATATGCATTACTTCCAGAAAAACCCGTTTTTAGTGTTCTTCATTTTAAAAGCCAGTTTATCCCAAAATTAATTGCTTTTTGCTGCTCCAATGCTTTCCAGTTTTATAGCCCACTTGCGAGCTTCCAAGATCTATGTCTTTTGTACTAAAAATAACTTTCTATGAATTCATTGCATGAAGATGTACTCATTTTTTGGAATTTCCATGAAACAGTGTCTCTTGCATTTATGCTTGCTATGTTGGAGGAAATTGTTCCTTCCAATTGTTCCTTCCAAGGGTAAAGAGAAGAAGAAGATGAAATATTTGTATAGCAAGTATCAAAATTCAATTTCTCCTTCCCAAGTTACTTTTTATGTGGAGGATATCCGGGATACAGAGCTTGGTCATTTAAATATGACATAATTCTTTGAAAGGGTTGAATCTTCATTCAAGTTTGAGATGGCTCTTATTAAGCAGAGTTACATACATCTAGTAGGTTGCTGCCTTGGAGCCAGAGTTCGTGATGACATGTGCTAAAAATTTTGATTATTCCTCTAGAACTATTAGGGATCAAGACGGGAATACCATCATAAAGTCTTGAGATACTATTAACAGGATTTTTATAGTTCTACCTAGTCCTGTGGTTATGAATATATCCAAGGAGAACTAGTCGGTTACCAAGAGGCCTAATTTGACAAGATGACCAAAGGAGGTGCATAGATCAGAATTCAAGGAGGAGATCAATGATCTTATTACTTCACTCAGCAAAATCAGGGGACTCAAGGAATCCTGTTATTTTGAGCCTTGGATGTATAAATTCATCTACATAATAATTAGATCCAAGCAGAAAATATTCTGGGGGGGAAATTATTAGTGACATCTTGTGCGAGCAATTATTTGGAGTAACCACCACTTGTACATTTTATATGAACTCATACCTAGGATACATTGTTGCTGCCCTTGGTTCATTTTCTAGTCTCTCCATAAAAGGAGATAGGTCACTTGTTCCTGTATGGGAGCATTATGAGCAACTCACTTTGAGGTCCAGTCAAGTTCATTATCGCAGGGTACAAGATGCCTTATTTGGGTATTACATGTGCTTGTTCAACAAAGAGCTTCCCAAGAAGCGTGTATCAGATGAAGCTTGGAATAAAGTTTGTGAGTATGGTTGCGTTTTTCTACATATTCCCAATTTCACATATCTCAGAGTCGACTATTTCCAAGGTGAACCCTATACCTTACCACGTTATCCTACAGATAAGATCGTTTTGATGGAATTAGCACAACAGCTCATGGCGGTACAATCATACCAGTCAACACTACATATGCCTGGAGTGGGGATTTCTTCACATAATCCATTAAGGATTGGAGGCTACTCTCTAGATATTATACCTAAAACTAAGAGCATGGAATTCGAACTTCAAGAGATTACTCTTAAGAAGTTTGTTTCCAGGAGTTTCTTCGATTGGAGAGACTTGAATGATAAAATGAAAAAGCGGTTTGTGCATGTGCATCGTCTTGAAGACCTCTGGATAGACATGCGCACAGAGATTGATATTAGAAAGATGGATTATTAAAGGCTAACTATAAAACAGATAGTGGATTTTAAGCTGGCAGAGATTCCTGATGGTGTGGAGGATGACGAAAAGATTCTTGACATAGATTATGAGAGACATCATGTAGAGAATTTGCCTATTCTGCCGCCGTTGTGGTCAGTAAAGGAAAGCATGTCCATTTGGGATAGATTCCAGCCCATCCTGGCTAACACAAATATTTGGTTGAAGAGGAGGGGTCTCAAATGCATAAAAGTTAAACCAAGTAGACATTTTGATCCTTCTGGTCCAGTTGGCCCAAGATCGAAAATTAAAGGAAAGGGGAAGGATCGAACGTCCACATCAGAGCATCCAGTTATTCCAAAGCTTACCATCGAAGGAGGTAAGGCTACAGTGAAGGTTCCAAAACCTGAAAGGATGCATATCGAATCAAGTGAAGATGAGATGCCTGAAGAACCTGTTCTTGGGATGTCACATTCCTTGGTGACATCGAAGATAACATATTTTCCAGATTCTGCATCAGTATATGATGAGCCCCCTGAATCTCCATTAGACACAGATGTAGATTCTTCTTCTACAGTGCATGTTCCTCCTGTGAATCCCGCTTTAGTTATACCTGCTATGCATATCTCCTCCGTAGCTCTTGCATATACATCAAAATATCCATTGGACAACTTGGAGAACGTGTTTGATGCATACTCAACGTTTACTCCCACAACTAGTGCATCCATGACGTTGCTTGAGACTACAACTGCACAATTTGAGCAGTTCATGGCTAAGGTACCGCAAGGTAATCCAACACCGGTGGCAATCCAAACAGAAGCTCCTACTATAAACAACTGTTTCACAAATGTAAGTGGCAAATATTATGACTACTACATCAGCATCAACATTTGCTACCTTCTCTTCACCTCCTTCGTTGAGTTCTATTACAAAAAAGAGGAAAAAGCAGGAGATTCCTCTTGAGGAGTTTGATTTCAAACAAGTCAACAAGGCCAAAACTTCGAAGAACAAAAAAGCAAAAATATTGACCAAGGTCATGGTAGATGAGCAAGAAGTTAAGTTTGCAGAAGTTGCAGAACCACTCATTGATAAGCCAACTAAGGAGCTTCAGGCTGTTGATTATAAGTTCACCAGAGTTGAGCTTGGCAAGCAAACGTGATTGGGGTGTCAACATGATGCACAAGATGTTGTTGCTTCACTTACAAGGAATGATAGACTGTGGGAAAAGAAGAATAGATTGAAGGCAGAAAATGCTCGTCTTCTAGAGACGATTGAAAAAATGAACAACTCTTCCCAACAAGTTGATCCTATTTCTTCTTCATTCCCAGAAGAACCTAACACGTATGCTGAGCAGATTGAGAGGAAGGCTAAAGCTATCGATGATTGGTGCAGTCATTTGGAGTCACAAGGTGTGCAGGTGATTAGAGATGCATACAGAGTGTTAAGACGAGCCAAGGAGACTGTGCAAGATTTGAATGGACTCCTTGCATCTTTCAATCAACAGTTGAAGGTGTTAGAGGACTTGAATGTCTGAAAAAACATGTCGGAAACCGACCTAGATGCACTGCGTGAGTATAGGGTTATTTCTTCTATGAATATGTACCATGAATTCTCAGATTTAATGATTAACAAACGACATGTCATTCAAGGACTAATGTCAGAGGTAAAGGCATCTATCAGTTTGTGCAATGAGCAGGAGCACATAATCAAAGATATTTTTTAGGAACTAACATGCAAAATAGTTGCTGAAAATGCTGAACTAGCTCAGGAAGAATATGTTATGACCAAATTCACAAAGGTTATTCACCTAGTGTTTGAGGCGGATAATTTTGATTTCAGCACAATTGACAAGTTAGCAAGTTACAAAGTGTTGCTGAGTCATCTTCAGAAAAACATTGGGAAAAACAACAAGGTTGTTTCCAAGTGTGCAGGAATAGTTCGTAAAGCAACTGTTATTGCACAACATACAAGCGCACTAGATCTAGCAGCTATACACGAGTCTCTTAGTAGATTTGAGTCCTTTGTGAATGCCTTTTGAAGATAACTCTCACATATCTTTTCCATATGCTTTCATAGGAATCGTGTAGTTTTTGGGACAAATTACATGTAAAACAAGAACTCAATGTAAATGCAGAAGAACATGTACCTGCATCATGTAATCATGTTGCGAGTGCTTTAAGCCTTGTAGCATTGAATAAGTCAAAGTTAGTTAGTTAAGGATAAGTATTGAATAAGTCAAGGTGGTTAAGGGTTTCCCCTTTTCTCTCCACCTTTCTCTCCTCTTTTTCTTATATAAAGGAGTGAGACCTATTGAATTTTTCTATCTTTTGTTGTGTACAAGAAAACTATACTTGAATCTCTTGTATTTTGAAAACTTTGAGTTTCATTGTGCGAAATTGAGGAATTGAATAGAAGGAACAAGGATTCACAAACTTTGTGTTGTCAATCTAGAAATTAATGAATGTATTTTTAAGTTGTGTTTGTTAATCCTTACTCTATTCAATTGATAGTTATCTTATGTGGATCATTTGAGCGCTTTAATTCACGTTCTTGAGGACTTTGTGCTTCAAAAATAAGGATTAATATAGATAGAAGTGGCTGCAATAACTTAAAGCTGAAGACTTTGGGCTCCAGTGATAAGCGTTTTTATTAAGGTATAGGGTATTCAGTGAAAGACTTTGTGCTTTCCTGGCTATTCTAGGTTTCAAAATCATCTTTCGAAGTAAGTACAGGGGACTTTGTGTTCCCGTATTTGTTTCAGTTTATTAAAAGTTAACTGTTGTCTTAAGTGTTGTTCTTATGTCAACCCTTAAGCCACCGGTATTACCGTAGCGATAGGAATTGTTTGTATTTCAATTCAGTTTCTGTTGAAGCCACCTACGGTGAGAAGGGAGCCTCCTCTATTGCTGAGAGGAGAAAAATATTTTACACGCTGCTGTCTAAAGTTACAATTTTGCCAAGTTATAGTCTTAGTTACTTGCAAATATTTTAGCCAACAAATGAGACATAAAAATCCCACATATGAGTAAATGAGTTAAGTTTCCCAATATGCAGAGCAAAAAAAAAAGCCCACCTTCATGCTTTTTCCATGGCTTTTCATGAGTTGCAAACATTTTCAAAAACCTCACTTCGCATATTGAAAATTTATCCATGTATATATACACCTTTCATACTCATTTTATCATTTCAAAGTTTGTTGTCCGCAAATGCACTGCTCCCAGGAAAACCTGTTTTTGGTTTTTCTCTCCATTTTAAAGAGTTGATTTTGAATATAATCTTTCACCCTTTGTGCTTAAAGGCCTTCTACTCATATCCTATATACATATTCTTCCAGATCCGCAAAGTTCTAGCTTAACTACAAAATGACAACATGATGCAACCATACAAGGAAAACGATGAGCAACGAAATGATTAGAGCATAGAATGCTTTCAAGACAGAGATGGAAAGAAACAAAGATGCCTTTCCAGTAATCACCAATCAAGGATGCAAAAGTGGTTCCTATCTAAGATGTTTCCATCAAACCTGGAAACATCACTCACATAGCATCCTATAGCAGCATGAGGACCGATAAAAGATGATGTAGTAGATGTCGTGTCTTGTCAGGCATTTAGAATATTTTCATCGTGTGTTTGTAATTTGTATTTGACAGATTACATGTAATTTTAAAACAAGATGTAATTGCATGTGATAGTATCATGTGCAAAGTTGTTTCATGTAATCATGTTGCAAGTGTTTTAAGCCTTGTAGCATTGAATAAGTCAAAAATAGTTTTTGAATTAGTCAAGGATAGCATTGAATAAGTCAAGGTGGTTAAGGGTTTCCCCTTTTCTCTCCACCTTTCTCTCTTCTATTTTCCTATATAAAGGAGGGAATGTTAATATTTCAGACTTTGAAAGGAAAGTAACAATCTATAGATGATCTTTTACAACTAAGACTTAGGCCCTTTCCAAAATATAGATGAAGAGAAGATAGATAATACTCGGTTTAGATGCTTGAAATCTGCTGAATGATTGTATGTAGAAGCCTTCAATCCAATGCTATTATTCTGCTCCAATCGGCTCTTTAAGTCTTCTACAATTTTCTCTTTAAGGTCTGCTATAATGCCTCTCCAATTCTGCTACAATATATGAACTTAGGTCTGTTCCAAGTATGTATTCAGGTTTGCTACAGGTGTGAATTTAGATCTACTCCAAGTGTGTATTCAGGTCTGTTATTCTTCTTTCCAAATTGCCAAGAAGCTGCTATAATGTAGGAATAATTATGCAATGATGATCTGAATTATAAGTCTGATGAAAGTGTGAAATAAGGCAGTCATGTTATGTTTTGGATGATGCCAAATTCGCACTCCTCAATCCCATATAAGTATGCCTCAAGAGAGGTGTCTCTCCAATATGATTAGGCAGCCAACTTGCATATGCAAGTCGGCTTTTATAATTATTGTTATTCAGCTGCTAAACTCAATAGATAGCCGACTATAATGCAGGTCAGCCCTCATAGCAATTTCAACAATTCAATATGCAAGTCGTCCCTCTTCTCAATCATAATGTGATGTCATATAATAAGTAGCATACTTATTATTTATTTTAATCTTTGCCAAGTCCATAATATTAATAATCATTTGCAATGTAATTTATCTTTGTCTCAAGGCCACAGATATTAACAAGGAGCTCATTGTAAATAAGGATCTTTTGGGTGTGTGCAAGAAAGCTATTACTTGAATCTCTTGTATTTTGAAAACTTTGAGTTTCATTGTGCAAAGTTATTGAATTGAATAGAAGGAACAAGGATTCACAAACTTTGTGTTTTTTTCTATTAAAGATAAATGATTTCATACAAAAACTAATACATTCAGGTGTCTTGCTCATACCGTATACCAAAAGAGAGCCAGACATACATGTACGAGAGATTACATATCAAACCTACATATATATCTAAGCTACACCTGACTGCCATACCTGAAATAGAAACTAGACAACAAAAAGATCAGAGTATCACTGTCCGAGTATAAGGTAATTACAAAAAGATCATAAGATAATTGTGTATCAAAGGAGCATCATATGTTATCATCAACCGTATAGGGTACCCATGTCACCCAACCTTGTTGTCCCTCCATCCCTCTGAAAACTTCATCCTGCCTAATATGTTGCTCATAAGGATGTGTCAGGAGCTCAGCAACTAGAATATCAGGTCCTGATATAGCAGTGATAGGGACAACATTGATCACTTGCCTCTTAGCCTTATTTAAATCTTTCACCTCTGTCATGAAGTTATGAAGTGCAACTCTGAAGGGGGTAAGCTCTTGGGTTTCTCTTGTCCAAGTGTATCCATGAGAGACCTCCCATGAGCCCAGTCTAACCATGTCATTCTTGAAGAGGTCTTCCAACTTCTTCTTCTTTATCTTTATGACCACTGTAACCTGCACATCAATTCTATGAAAAATGAGTCTCTTGAGAGACTCAGTAAGGTTCCTAGAGGTACCACCAAAAACACTATCATTTCTAAATTTCCATATATTCCACATAATTAAGGCGGAAAGAAGAGCAAAGAAATTATTAAATGACTGTTTCAAACCTTTAATGTAACCAAAGATGATTTCTAAAACAGTGGCCTCAAAGTGCTGAGGGAATCCGAATAACTTCCAGATCTCAAGAGCAAAGGGGCAGCTAAAGAAGACATGGCTGATAGACTCAGGGAGATTGCAGAAGGAGCAGAGATTGGGTTCACCTTTGGGAAGCCTGAAAGGCAACCTGTGCAAGAGAAGGCGCCAAAGGAAGCACTTGAATTTTTGGCTCAGCAAGGGAGGACCAGAGGTTACAACAGATTTTGGACCACTCCTCAGGTTCAAGGTTGAAATTCCAACAGGAGTTTATGTAAGGGAAAATGGAATAGTCCTTAGTAAGGAGCCCATACAATTGCTTGGAGCTAGTTTTGGGGAGCAGGGTGCCATCAGCCCATCTGAACTGGAGGTGACAATCACTATCAACATAGGATTCTTTAGGAAGGAAGAGATCTCTACAGGCATCTCTTATAACAGAGTAAGTTCTAAACTGTGAATTAGGTAGGGCAATTTTGTTTTTCAACTCTTCCCAATCTAAGAGCAAATCATTTTGAATAATGTATGCCAAGCAAGAGATACCTTTATCATTCCATTTCCTAGCTGAACACCCTTGGAGCAGTGCCAGAGGCTTCCCTCTAATTTTGAGGCTCCACCAAATAGACCTGTTACCACAAATTTTATCATGACATTGGGTAACCTTATTATCTGTTATAAGTTGCCTGACAGAGCTCCATGCTTTCCAGATTGATTTAAAAACAGTAGAGCCTTGGACATTAAACTCAATCTCTCCTGCAATAATATCATTCATTGTTAGGTTGTTCCAATTCCTTCCTTTCTTGGGATGTCCCCTCAAAATAATATTTCTGATCAGAGCTTTCCATGGCTCATCTCCCTCCAATGCTTTCGTGTTCCACTTAGTTGCTAGAGAGACCCCTTGTATTCTGAGGTCTTTAAGCCCCAGTCCCCCTACTTCTTACTTGCAGTACACCATTCCCATTTAACGGCATGACCTTTTTTGTTGCCCCTGCCATCAGACCATAAGTAATCCCTGATGATTTTTCAGAGGTGGTTAAACTGGTACTGGCAAAAAAGCCAAGCTGAGGAGTAATAAATTGAATAAGAAGACAAGATTTTCTGGCACACCTGAACTCTGCCAGCCATGGAAAGGTACTGACTATCCCACTTCCCTAATTTCTTTTCCACTCTATTCTTGACCCACTCCCACATAGATTTTAAATTTGGGTTAATATAGAATGGGATGCCAAGATATTTGACTTGGTAGTTTGGTCCTTCCCATCGGAGGTTCCAGCGAGAGAGCCATCTAGGGGGCTCCTTTGTCCATCCTAGAAAAATGGATTTATCTAATGAGATCTTGCTCCCTGAGGCTGTGCAGAAAAAATTGATCTTATCCATAAAGAAGGTTAGATTCTCTGCCTCCAGCCTTAATAATAAGGTTGTATCATCTGCAAATTGTATGTTGGATATCTCCTTATCCTCAAGTATTTGGACACCCCTAACTCTTGGTAGTATTGAGTCATTTGAAATCAGATATCCAACTGCTTCAACAACTATCACAAAGAGGACAGGGGCGAGTGGGCATCCTTGCCTTATGGATCTGGTCAATTCAAAGCATTCTGATCTCACACCATTCACTTCCACCCTTGCTAGGGTGCCAGTCATTAAAGTTTGGACCATTTTAACAAAATCATTGGGTATGCCTAGTGCAGTCATCATCATATAGATGAAGTCCCATTCTATTCTTTCATAAGCTTTCTCATAGTCAAGAAGTAGCATACAGGTCTTTGATTAGTCACATTTGTTGATCCTTTCTCAAATCAATCGATAGTTATCTTCTGTGTACCATTTGAGTGCTTTGATTCAAGATTTTGAAGATTTTGTGCTTCATGAATAAGGAGTAATATAGATAGAAGTGGCTGTAATAACTTAAAGTTTAAGACTTTGGGCTTCAGTGATAAGTGTCTTTGTTAAGAAAGAGGATATTTGGTGAAAGACTTTGTGCTTTCCTGGCTATTCTGTTTCAGAATTATCTTTCAAAGTAAGTACAAGAGACTATGTTCCGATATCTGTTTCAATTTATTATAAGTAAACTGATGTCTTAAGTGTTGTTCTTACGTCAACCCTTAAGCCACCGGTATTATCGTAGCAATAGGAATTGTTTGTATTTTAGTTCAATTTCCATTGAAGCCACCTACGGTAAGAAGGGAGCCTCTGCTATTGCTGAGAGGAGAAAGAAATTTCACACACTGTTGTCTAAAGTTCCAATTTTGCCAAGTTGTAGTCTTAGTTACTTGCAAAATTTTTAGCTAGCACTATGATGAGTTGTTTGATTGCTATAGTTGCGACCTATTTTCTGCAGTGCAAGGGTTTTGCATGATTTTTTCCTAAAAATGGTCTTCTTGATTTTCTAATTTTTGTCCTTAAAAAATTAGTGGGTGGGTTTTAATAAATTTTTCCCTTTAAAAATATTTGTTCGGTTTAAATTACTTTGTCCTCAAAAATTACATTGTGGATTTTCATAATTTTTCCTTCAAAAATTCTGGGACGGTTTTATAATTTTTGTCAATAAAAAAGTTGTGGGTTTTGTGCAATTTTTTGCCTTAAAAATCGTTTTGTAAAAGGGTTTTACCGTTTTTCCTCAAAATCAAAGTTTTGTATTATGACCCGTGTCTTTGATTTTGTCTTGGGTTTTAATCAAATTTTTCCTTTAAAAATCATGTTTTTTTATTTATCCCAAAAAATATTGGAGGGTTTTGGCAATTTTTTTCACAAAAATCGTGGTTTCTTGTGATTGTTCTGGATTGCACCTAGAGTTGCTAGGGCAACAGTTTGCACAAGGGTTTGCCAATTTTCTCCTCAAAATTCTGGTTTCAGTTTCATCCCGGTGTCTATGTCTATAGGGAGTAATACCTTTGTTTCCCAACATCAGGTTGGATGGTTTGTGGTTATTGTTGATGTGAGTTTTGTACCACTACATAACATATAGGACTAAATGCTTGATACAGGGTATCAAACACTCAACCCTCTCTTGAAAAGCATATACTCACAAAGGGCGTGAGGAAACACTCCAAGGTTCTTTACCTGTGGATCCTAACTCAGTTATAATGATGTGATTTGCTGGTAATCACGTCGGCGGGCTTACGTTGCTTCTTTGAAGATACTGAACTCTGACTATGATGATGATGGATTCTAGCTTTTCAATGTATATTCCCTTTGTTTCTCCTCTTGAATTTATATCACTCCAATCTTCTCCT
>MU225787.1:524351-536292 GCA_018584345.1 Thuja plicata
ATATGGTCCTCCGGGGTCGCCAGGTGGTGGCAGTAGCTGAGTCACGCACTCGGGCCACTGTGGTCCAGGAGTTGCGGCGCCTTTTAGCCTTTGCCAGAGTAGGGTGCAGCACAGCATTTGCCGATTGCTTTGAGAGAGCATTGTGGCCAGCAGAGGAGACAGCGGAGATGTTGGCTGCTTGGGTAGTTCCTGCCGCGGTAGTCGAGAGCGAGGTGGAGACCCTTGTTAGAGAGCTCGAGCAGACCATTCGGGATGGGTACTATATGTTGCGTCGAGCAAAGTATGTCTCGTCGGATAGGGAGACTGCATTGGTGGCCGCGCAGAGAGCTCGGGAGGAGCTAGGCACCAGGTTAGAGGCAGTAGAGCGGGACTTAGTCATGCGTACCCAGGAATTGGTGGCCGAGCAGACAGCGCGAGGTGCTGTGGAGGAGAGACTGGCTAGGGAGACGGTGGCTTGGGAGAAACAGTTGGCAGCAGCATGGGCCGAGAATGAGGCCAAGGAGAAGGAACTCCGGGAGGCTGCCTTGATGATTAAGTCAGCTTTGGAGTTACAGATGGTAGCTGAGCAGCATTTGCAGACGATGACTGCACAGATCTATGAGCTCCGCGCTCAATTGGGGTCATCCACTACACCACCAGCACCTCCGGCAGATCAGCATGCTTCCTCATCAGGGATGCTCCCTCTGCCCCCCTCTTCTTCTCGTTCGTAGTTTTGGGTTGGGTAATTCATCATTCTCATTTTGTGCTTTGTCCCGGACATTTTGTTGTCGTCCGGAGACGACTTTTCTTTAGGGGGGGATGATGTTGTCGGGATAATACGTAATTATGTTTCGGGTGGAATTAGTTAGCGTCCGGCGGTTAGGGAGTTGCGCACGGGTGTGAACCGTTGCGTCCCTTCGGACCTTTTTATACTCATCTTACCTTCGGGTAAAGCATCATGTACAGACTATGTTGTAATCACTTGTTTGGAATGAATATAATACTTGTCATTTGCTTTATATCTATCATGCTCTGCTCTGTATGTTGAGTTCTGTAATTAACTAAGTTACCCCAGCGGGTAAACAATTTTTCTATTGGCCCACATAGTGGTGCTTAATTGTAATTGGGTGAGCATTTAATATTTGTAGCAATGGTTATGGAAACCCTAATTCGAGCTTATGTGGATTAATCTGTCATTGATTCTGAATTAATCTTGGCCATTCATTATAATTGAAGCCCCTATATAAAGGCTTGCTCACATCATTTGTAAAAGAGTTATGTTGAAGAATTGTTGCCAATATACTACCAAATTTGCTCTATTGTTCATTGTTGTGTTTGCATGATGAATTATTGTGATCTATTTGGAGTATTGCATGGTTCCTTAACATCCTCACTCTAAATAGATTTCATTTCAAGTTGTTTAGATTAGAGTTTGCTTTAAGTAACTTAGTTGGATGAGAGTAACTGTGGATGTTTACTTGCTTTACTTGATCTTAGACCAAACCACTAGCCGCTTATTGATTGTAAGTGTGCCTTCTGTGGTCAAATTACATTCATATGCACTTAACTTCAATTGATATTCAATCTTTAGTTTGCATCCATTGATGGGATTGAGGAGGATATATTGATTTGAAAATCCTTTAGATATACCTTAGAAGCTTGCACTAGGTGGGTGGAGTCGTTGACAATATTCCATCTAGTAGAGTCCTAGTTCATCCATACTTCCTTCCATTCATGGTTAGAAATAGAAGTAGAAGAAGTTGGAATTTTATGTTTAAGTTGAGACTTCAAAGTTGGAAAATAAAAAAACAACTATATTTTCATTGCACATTGTGAAGCCAAGTCTATAGAAGCTAATTGATAAGTCTTGAGAAACAGTGTAAGTCCCCTTAGTGGTTCCAGCAAATAACATTATATCACTGAGCGATTATCCATAATTGAAGGAACCTTTAAGTCATTTCATGATCTTACTTTGCAAGCTTAGCATAAGAAGTGACCTTATTTAAGAGAGAATTAGGTATCTAAGTGTTTCACTTTGAAACATTGGGTGTTTGATTCTGCATGTTGTAGTGGAATAAAACTCACATCAATAGAAATCAACCAAGCTAGTGCAATCTCCTAAGGTAAATGTAAGATGTTCAAACTACCACCATTCCATTAACACCATCCATCAATGTGCAAGCAATAATTGAAGTTAAGTTCATATAAACGTCATTCGACCACACAAGGCAAACTTACAATCAACATGTAGCTAGTGGTTTGGTCTAAGCGAGTTCACCAAAGATACATCCAAAATCACTTCCATTCAACTAAACACTACATCTACTCTACATCAAATAAAATCTACTCTAAATGAGGAATTGAAGATTCGCTGCCCTTTTATGGTAAAATTGCTGCTTGATTTGATGAAGTATGCTGCCAAAAATGTAAAGGAATTTGCTGCCTAACAGCAGAGCTGAATTCGCTTTGTTTGGTGTGAAAATGAACTGACTTTACTCCCCTTATATAGGCGACTCAAGGGCTGAAGAGGCACGTTTATAGAGGGGGGCGAAATGGGCCGACATGGGCCAATAAAATCATTGATTTAATTCCTTTTCATCCCTCATCCTGGCTGACCTGAAAATGCATCATTTTATTTGTTTAAAATCATTGTCTGTATCCCTTATTATATGTTCAAACCAGCCCCATACCTCGGCAGATTTTGGAGCTTGGTTGGGAATTTTCCCAAGAGACAGGCGGATGCCACCATGTCCTTGGGAATTTTCCCAACACTTAATCATTTTCTTGTTTTTCAAAGCATACCAATTTCAGACTTGCAAGCTCACTTACATCTTCATGCCTTTTGCAATTATCACCTTCATGCCTTATCATTTTGATTCCCAACATAGGGGGAAGTCCCATGGTTCTTGGGATTTTTCCCAGTAGAGCAATGGATTCCTCCACGCTCTTGGGAATTTTCTTAGCTCATTACCAAACTTCAACTCTTCACGCCAAGTTGGATTGAATTTTGTCCTTGGTATGCTTCCAACCATTGTTTCCAACCTTAAACTCTTTTCTCCCTATCAAAAATTAGAATTAGACCTTTAGTTGCCAAGAAAATGGAGGGCGGAAATTAGACCTCTGTTGGGAATTTCCCAGTGGACAGGTGGATTCCCACCCATTCTTGGGATTTTTCCCAAGAGATAGGTGGATTCCACTGGGAAATCAGGGTCCTCCTGGGAATTTTCCCAAGAGACGGGTGGATTCCACCACTTCACTAAGAATTTTCTATTAGCTTGCCCCCAACACTTAATCATTCTTTCTTGCTTTTCAAAACCTTCCTCAAACTTGCCAAAATAGATTTGCAAGGAATCTCTTACTGTTTTGCTCTGAACTAATTGGCTTGTGGGTCTAATCCAAACGTTGATATTACTTGCCCATTTCCCTTTGTCAACTCACCCGAGGAAGACTTCACCTTTTAGCCTAGAAACTTGACTGACTTCATATTCTTTCTCTCTTTCTCTGACTTGGAGACTTGGAAACTTGAAAAAATATGCTAACTAAAACCACCTAAGACTACTACCCCTACTACCAAAGCAAAAAGAGGGGGTCCCCATTAACAATGAGGCGATGGTGTGAAATCTCACAACAAGTCTCTTCCTCGGAGAGTGAGAGCGTGGCAGAGAAAGGGTTTCGCGTGGCACCATACGGTGGAGGTAGTGTTGAGGCAGAGGAGGCAGGTGGAGGGGACAGTGAAGCCGTTGGAGGGGAAGGATGAAGCAGTTGGAGGGAAGAGTGAGGAAGGAGTGGTCGTCGCAGAGAGCACCGTACCAGAGAACACCGTACTAGAGAAGATCATATTAGAGAGCACTGTACCAGAGAGGACCGCACCAATAGTGGCCCACTAGGGGGCCAAACAGTTTGCAGTGCCAAAAATTGTGTTCACTCCAGCACAACTTCCACCCACCACGCACTTGGTTGCAACTGAGGGGGCATGTCAGGAACATCACACGCAAGGGTGGTCAACTTGAGGGCACATAGGGTGGGGCCCACCACTCTTAGCATTGCGACCTCACGAGGAGTTGAGCAGGCCATTCCAGTAGTACTGGTAGTAGCACCAGTTGTGGGGAATGTCACCCCACAACCAAGGTTGCAGCCCCTAGGGCCGAAGGTTCAGCCCCTAGGGCTGAGGGATGGAGCCCCACTACACAAGGTTTGGCCCCTACGGTCGAAGGCCCAGGCACTATTACCGAATGGTCAGAGGCAGGGGCATACATGCAAGGAGAATACCACACTACACCAGGACACAATAAGAGGGTTGGAGGGAGGAGATATAGCAAGAGCAACCGAGGGGATGGATTACGAGACTAAGATGGACAATCCCTTGAAGAGGTTTGAGATGGGTGTTGGTGATATTCCACCACCATCACCCACATTGTTGATGGCTTAGCATACAAGAGATATCGAGGCTAGGCAAAGGTAGACAAAGGAGGTACCACTGGCAGTACAGGGGGAGGTCATTCAGATAGAAGAAGGGAGCACTCAACACGAGAATATCTCCCTACAGGAGGTAAGGGTCACATGAGGCGGTGGGTTGGAAGCCACTCAAGAGGAGGCTTCCAATCAAGTTTCCCAACCCGACAGACAAGATGCCCTTGCATTCATCCAGCGATATCTTTGGTAGAGCTGGAAGGGGTGGCTACAGCAGCACGTGGGGTGGTAGATCTCACTAAACAGTTGGATATGGGACTTCTCATAGTAGAGGCAGAGAGGCTCCTTAAGTTTATGCAAGGGGATTGTGAGCGGCAATTTGCAGAGCAGCTTGCAGCTCGCGGATGGCCCCATACGGAGACTGCAGAGATGATAGAGTGGGGCAGAGCACACATTCCAAACGGGCATCCTGGCATGATGAGCATCTTATACAGTATGGAGCGAGCATTCTATTCTATGAGACATTCTTGTAGCTCCAAAAGGCAAAATAGTCCGCACATAAAGCTGAGGAAGAAAGTACGTTGGCTCTAGGATGGGAGGCAGCCATTCACGCGAGATTGGTAGAGCAACTAAAGGCTACCACTGTTTTGGAAAATGAACTAGCTCAGGAGAAGGTAGCAAGAGCTGGGAAGGAGCAGTTGACAACCACCACAAGGGAACTAGAATGTATGAAGGACCTAATGGACGCACTTAGACTGATGAGGGTGGCCAGAGAGAAGCAAATGATAGTTGAGTGTGACCTCAAGCTCCTCCGACAGCAGCTTCCTTGACAGACGTCCTCCACCACTCCAGGGACGTCTTCTCATCTTTCTTCTCAGTAGTTTTGTTGGGTGGTACATCAACCATTTTTTTTGGGTCGTCTAGAAGACGACTTTTTTTTTTTTTGGGGGGGGTGCTAATGTTAGCCACAGTTTACTCGTTAGTAATAATACTTTATGTTTGGCAATCTAGTCGTCAGTAATAATACTTTATGTTTTAGGTTGTTATGGCAATGTAATTACAAATGGTTTCTCGAGCACTTGTAGGAAGTTGTAGGAACCAACGGTTGGTATTCTCAATCATCCGTCAAGTGCTTTATATATGTAAGATTGGCCCAGAGAATGGGTTACTTTGGTACACACATTGCATGGAATAAAATATATATCATTCTGCCAATGTTGTGCAATGTGTTCATGCTGAATTATTGTTTATTCATGTTCTGTCAAATCTTTGTTTACTCTGTGCATAAAATTAGACAACCCGTAGGGAGTAAACAGTGGGTAGCAAAATGAGACTTTTATGAATAGTTTCCCTAAATTAGGCATTTTCTAGAGCTCTAAAGAGCTTTTTAGGAAACATTTGAGATTAAGCAAGGTTGTCTTCTCTCAAAGATTCTCAAGCTAGCAGGATCAAGGCTCTAATACCAATTGCAATGGCCCCTTTCGGGACGATCCTAGATCGTGCACTAGAATTACAAATTTAATTGAAACAAGGATTCTAATATATTTGTCAACATAAATCTTGGTTTAGATCTTGAAAACAGGTTAGATGATATTTGAAATAAAATTCATGAGATTATTCACTTCTATTAGGGTTAGGGATTCAAAAAATAATATAAATACATATACATATATGTCCATAATCATCTTAACCTACTTAGCTAAACCATACAACTTGTTGATCTTAGAGATTAAGCACCAAGGGTTCCATTTCCCTAAATAAACCATAGCAGGGTTTGGAGAGGAAAGGCATAAAAGATGCCCAATTAGTGTTCAACCAAATTAAACCCAAGAGTGTGCAGCATCTAGGCAAGACAACTCACCCCTTGTCCCACAAGCATTAAGAACATCCACCGTAATGATTCCATCCCTTGGAACGGGCCTACTCAATTCAAGTGAACCTAGGTCATTGAGGAAGATTGTTCAACCTAATTAAGTCCAAGAGTGCACAACACCTAGCCAAGACAACTCGCCCCTTGGCCCAAAAGTGGTAGGAACATCCACCTTGATGATTCCATCCCTTGGGGTGGCCTACTTAATTTGGGGGAACCCATGTCTACCACCTCTCCCTAATGTATTTCCCTCCATTTCTATATGATTGCTTATTTGACTTCCCACAACCAACCATCATGGGGATTGGAGACGATAAATCAAAGGGTACCCGAGGCCATCCACAACTAAGCCTGAGGACACAGAGCATCCAACCAAGACAACTCGACCCCTTGGCCCACAAGTGGCAGGAATACCCACTAATATAATTCCACCACTCGAGGTGGCCTACTTAGAGGGGAAACCTGTATCTGCTCTCACAAATGTGTCTCCTTCCTCACATAGATAAGATTGTTTTTGGGAGAATAAATAAACAAATAAAGAATCTATTTTACATCATCAGCTATACCAAATACATAAGAAATTATGTACGACAATATCATGCATAAAACAATATTTTCTATAATACAATGTTGCTACATTCTGAAATGCAAATCTCTTTACTCAATCTTGACTTGTCTTTCCTTCCTTGATTTTTGCTGATTGGAATCTAAATCAGAATATTGCTATTGAATGTTGTATATATGTTGTATAGTCCTAAATTGTAAGCACCTAATTTGTGTACAATTTAAGGATTCTTTTGGGCCCACTTTAGTGTTTTCCTATTGTAGGACCTCATATGGCACTTAATGGATACCTAAATTCAAATATGGGTCCTCCTTTTCCTTTCAGTCTTGTTCAAAATTGAGGTTGGCCCCTACTTCTAGGTGCTTTCCGTTCTTTTCCTCCAATCACATAATTCATTCCATCACCTAGGCCCTATATCTCTATTTGTGGCCTTCATGATCCTCTCCCGATCTCGGATTGAGTTGTACTCGGAAATCTCGCATTTGTCCTATCCTACTGGCACCCTGTTCAAATTCCAGCTCATTCTCCTGGGTACAATTCGCTATTGGCGAATTGTCCTTGAGGAATGTGGCTAAATTTGCCCGGGAGTCTGTGCCAAGGTTTGTGGGGAAATCTTGATTTGTGGGCGGCCTACTTGATTTTAACTCCCCGAAATGATGCGAGGAATATATAAACCCTTCATCTCTCCTCATTTTGGCATCCATTATCCATTGTTACCATTCACAATCAAGATTCTACAAGTGCTGCAATTATTGTCAATCAAACTATTAAGTGCAAGAAGGCCAAATCAAGCAAGTTGCAAATCAAGAGCCATCAAGCTATCAAGTCTCTTCTAGCATACTTCTTCCAAGCAAATCGAGGTGTTCTCTTCCATAGATCTAGCTTTTTTCCCCATTGAAGGCCAAGAAAAGGAGATTTCTATCAAGGAAGGAGATCCTCGTTCATCCATCTTCATTCAAGATCTTCTCTCTTCTCAATCAAACATTGTTGCAAATGACAACATCAATCACATGAGGTTTTGTCTTTCATGATTTCCTTTTGGGTTTTTGTGTTTAAGTCAAAGCTATTGCATCAACATATTTGATCGCATTCAAAAAAGCATTCACATTGTTAAGGTACGATATACTTCATTTTCTAGATCTAGCCTTTGCTACATGACAACACACTTTCCTTTACGATATACTTCATTTTCTAGATCTAGCCTTTGCTACATGACAACACGCTTTCCTTTATTTTATTTCATTTTAAGGTTGATTCCTAAACAGGGGTTCCCTGTTTTTCTGTGTGCAGAAACAGGTTGCGGAGCCACCGATTCGAGATCACGAAGATCGAACACAGTCGGACAAACCCAGAAAATTCCAATCAAAACTGTCACGTACAGATCGCAACTTTCGAACTGTCCCTAGGAACAGTTTGCCACTTTCGAACTGTCCTTGCCATTTTCTGCTAAAATTTCACACACAGATCCGTCCTCTGATCTGCTTTCCATTTCTTTACTTTTCTGCTTATTATCTGCTCGTATCAGTTTGCTTTTCTCAGTTTTTCTACGACTTGCCCAATTTATCATTATAGCATCTTGTCATTTTTCATTCATCATCATCATCATCTTAAGCGAAGGACTATTGTCCATTTAGTGCTCAAGTCTCCTCCCAAGTCTAGTGGGGGCATCTTCCTTCCGAATGTACATTGGAAAAGGGTGGAGTAATCTGCTCTCTTTACATTTCTCCCCTTTCCTTTTATTACATATGTATTTCTAATCTGCTCTGAAGTTTTTTGTTTTCTTCCATGGATGCCTTTCTTGGATGAATTGTTCTTCCTTTTATATCTCCCATTCAGAGGGAATCATACCTTTCAATGTGGGGGAGTCACATCCCTTCTTTTGCAAGGGATACATCCCTTCCCAAATGGGTCGCTGCTCTCTATTCTCTATTTATTTTCACTGCTAATAATATCTTCTAACTAATATTAGTTGGCCCTTTGCTTTTAGTTTTAACTACTATCTCTTAGTCCGCCCTTTGCTTTTAACTATAATCTTTTAAATCTTGGTCGGTCTTCTGAATTATATTGCCCAGGGTTGTTGGTGAGGTCGGCCTTTTTCTGGGTTACCATTGATTTATTGCCTCAGTTTCATCTATTAAAGCTGCGATCTGTCTAACACATGGCTACCTATATTTGTACTAGTTATTATGGTTTACATTTCTTAGTGCTTAGTATTTAGCACTTTTCAAAAACTTGGTCCCTCTAACCCCCGTACTTTTCTATTGCATTGTAGATTTTGTGTCCCACTGTCCTAAAATGGTCATCCGTAAACATTAATTAAACTTCTTTTTTTTTTCTTTATCTTGCAGCCTACAGAACAATAGGGTTTATTCAAGTAATAGAATGTGTATGGTCTATGGATAGTTCGCAGAAAGCCATTTAAAGCATCCATTTGTAAAATAATTTGACTAAAGTATTACTTGAGTCATCCACAAAATACAAAGCCATCACCCACACACACACTTGAGATTCAAAATATAGTAGGGATAAAGAAGTTCAATCTTTGCCATTATATTCTTGATAAGCCTAGAGCATTAAGGTATTCTAGATGGCAGTAGTATAAATGTGATAGTGAATCACATGGAAAAAGCAACATAATCATGATATAGTTGAGCATTTTGTATGTATTTTAAGCAGTGCAGTTTTCCCCGTCTCATATTTTATAAGCCAAGGTGAATTTCTGAATAGCTTCAAGTGAAAGATCAAAATATAGCTCATTTTCAAATATTTAAAGCTGTGATCTAAAATAAATCTTGTTTAGGCTTCTTCTTGAGCCTTTTGAGTTGGTTAGCTTTTTAAAGTCTAATCGTTTCTCTTGACCCATTCTGTACATTACAAGCAAAGACACTGAAAGAACAAAGAAAAATACAAAGAACTAAAATAGAGAACTGCAACTAAAGATAATAAATTGTAAAGCATTTTGGTTGATGTACCTGTTAGCTCCAATCCAACTTGAAAGGTCCTGTTCCATCCAATCATCCCTGAGTTTTCCAAACAGGTCTACTAGCTCTTCCTTTTTTGCATTCCATTCTTTCATTATGATAGGTTTCAATTTTGACCAGTTCTCCAATATTCCTTCTACAGTCAGTCCAGGCACAACCTTACTCCGCACTATGTTGTTAGATACTGTACTGATATAACTAAAACATGACTACTTTAGAATGCAAACGAATTTTAACAAATCTACGATGATCTGAAAGCAGGAACCAGAAGTAACAAGCAATCAAAGTGCAAAAACTACATAAAAATGCAAACAAGAAACTATAACACAAGTGAAGAATTCCATGAGTTTAACATAATCTTACCGAAGATTTTTGGATGATAGGGTTCTTCATTTCCAATAAAAGGCGTACAAGCAGTAAATTCTCGTATCCTGTCTCAACTACTGGTCGAACCTGTGATGACAAAAAGCACATTGAATATATTAACAAAAAGTACAACCACAAGGAAAGCTTCTGAAAAAGTATGCATCTACTTATCCTCAATAGTGTATAAATCACATAATTGGGAGAAGACATACGTTTGTATGATCTACATTTTAATCTATTTGACTAATGCAGGAAGTAATTAACCAACAAGTAACATAAATCATCATGTTACCATCAATATGGATTGACAATAATGTAGAAACACCACAAGATAAGCAGATAGATGCTATAACTATTTGGTTTAAAAATTCATTAAGTACCAAGAATCTTTTTATTTCACTTTAGTAGCGTTTAATTTTCATACTAGTATGAACATTTCATTGGCTGTCTTCAAAGTTATTTATCTGATAAAGCAGGGATGCTCTCTGCTTTGATTAATGCAATGTTGCATGGACAGGGATACAGTATCGAATACAAATACAACCATTTCCCAAGGCCCCCAATATGAATACATCTGGATATGACATTCATTAAAAATACATACATGTATAAGTTATTAGAGGAAATTCTCATTGCTTTAGAAGCAATACAGATGCATAATTTCTACATATTCCGAAGTGTTTGCATTTAGTTTTCAATGCATACCGGAATTGAGTCAAGGGATGTAAAAGGATCAATCAGCCTCAAACAAATTCAGTCATAGTGGAATATATCTCAATGGAAGCAAGTAACAAAAATAACATTTAAAAGTGCTGTGATTTGTGCACATTGAACCCTATTCCTGATTCAACATTATTTATACAAGACTTAACCCGCATTTTTTATATTTTCTCACTGGTTTAGCCAACCCATAACATGACATTTATATATTTTAAAAAAATGCCAACTAGCTACAAATATGGGGCAATTGTTCTTACAAACCTGAATCCTTGCAAATCAAGTGCAGCTACAGACCAATACAATTTACAGCATGCGGCGTGGGAAGGTACAGTATCCAGGCCATATCCACACCATATTGTACCCAAATCTGCACTTGGTACTCAGGTACACAGCTTGTGGAGGGGGATGGTATATCTTACAACCATAGATTAATGCAACTTGTACACTTGTTGGTAGTTCACATTTTCTATTAAGAAATACAAATCTCCATATACTGCATCAAGTCTCATTATTGTCAGTGTGTGCTTTGTTGATGTGAGTTTTGTGACCACTCCACATGTAGAATAAAATACTAAGTATCCTATCCTCTCTTGAACAAGGAAACTTCAAATGCTAAACAATGTAACAAATGTGTGATCAAATGAAGCAACCCCAAGGTTTACAATGTGAAATAGCGACTTACTGTTGGATATAAATCACTTTATATGATGTGATATTGCTAATAATCACAAGGGGACTTACGTAAATGTTCCTGGACTTAGTCAATTCTTTTCCTCAAAGTGGCTGGAACTTAAATTCTTGAATTGGCTTGAACTTCAAAGAAAGATAAAAAGGAAAGGGTTTAAAGAGTCTAAGTTACTACCTAAGAACAATGATATTGTTAAGTTTTAGGATCACTGCAAATGTAATAGCACTCTATGTTTTATGTGTTTTCCAAATGCAACAATCTCTCTTTCATTTATATTGGGAATGAGACTAGGAGAGACATGTCCCTTCATGAGACATGTCTATTCATTATTATTTATAAGAAAGGACATGCCTCTTCCCATT
>MU225787.1:536342-550983 GCA_018584345.1 Thuja plicata
TGTCTATTCATTATTATTTATAAGAAAGGACATGCCTCTTCCCATTAATTATAATTTAATCAATCTTATAATGTTTCATCAATCAATTATTAATTAAGAATAATATAATAATTTAATATTGAATATTTTTTTTGATTGGTAATTTAATATTGAATATTAAATTTCATATGATTATTAATAATAATATAACATTTATAATATATTATTATTAATCAACAAATATTATATGTATTCTAATGATCATACGACTGAAGCTACAAACATTAACAGATATCAACGGACGATGCTTAGATGATTGAATTTCTTAACCAAGTTTTGCTTCACCATATGAAACAACTACACAAAGATGAAGCAATCTCCAAAGGTAACAAAGGATTTTCATATTGTAATCATTCATCCAAATACCCAATACTAGTACAATCCAAATGAACATCCGAAATCGAACTTAATGCTTAAGTAGGGTTCAGACTAACCATGCACTGCGGTTTGCAATCAACAAACAACAAATGGTATGAACCAAGGAATTCAACACATATCTCCACATTCCTCAATTATAATCAATGAACTTCAACTAAAACTTGAGAAGTAAAAATCATGCAAAATGGTGAATCTACACACAAAAATCCACCATATCTTCAATGAAAATTGTATATTAACTAAAACTTGAGAAGTCAAAATCATGCAAAATAATGAAGCTCCACACAAAAATCCACCATATCTTCAATGACAATTGTATATTAACTTTAACATAATCTTTGCAACAATCTCTTATCTCCTCCTACTCTACTTCTACTTGCTATCTATGTAATGTCCCCATTTTCGCTCACGTTGATTCGTAGTAGGGATTAGCCTATTAATGGCCCTCGTAGGCTAACGTTATGGTTTGAGGGCCCCTTGTCAGCTGTTGCCTGGTAGTAAAGACATTATTTTTCATCAGAGTTCATTTGGATCCAAGTTTAGGCCTTTGCATTGGTTGTTTGGTTCATTTTGAGGGGCTTGCAATTTATAGTAAGCCAGTTTCACTTATATACTATTCTTGGCAAGGATCCTGGGCATATGGTTTGGTTGTTGACATCTAACATCAAGGTTGACTTCTTGAAATTAAAATTATTTGTCTACGGTCATGGTTGTTTAATTATTAATAAAGTTCTACTCTATTAATAATTCATAAAAGGACTTTATAAAGTTATAAATGTAAGAGGGGGCCAAAGTCATTAACAAAGGACATCATTTATATTGTTTGACTTGGCACCTAAGACCAAGGTATTAATTAATGAATTAATAAGTCAACCTTGCATCTAAAAAGCAAATGAAATAGACTCATTAACGTGGCTTATGGCAAAAGTTACATGGTCAAATTTCATAGTGATATTATATAAGCCAAAGGGAGGAATTCAAACCATATGTTGAATTGTTGATTTTTGCTTGCATTTGGTGGTCTCTAGGAAACTTCCAAGGGTTTCAGCTTGGCTTGGAAATTGTAAATTCTACAGGCTTTCAGCACTTTGAGTTGGTGCAAGACCCAATGAAATTGTGCAATTGAGAGATGGTTTCAATCAGGAGCCATTGCTGAGCTTTATATCATTGAATTTGGTAGAGAATTGTTCAGATTTTGAGGAGATTAAAGCCAGAAGACAATAATTAGTGCCAGCTTTAAGGGACATGGTTCTAGAGGCTGGAATTATCATCAAAATCAGCAGCCGTTACAATTTATAGCAGCCTCAACCTTTCTAAGTTCCCATGTGTGGTGTATAAGGGTGGTGTTTGGATTCTTGAAGGGATCGATTTGCATTTTGGGTTCCAAAAACCTTCAGCTATATGTGTTTGGAGCTATTAATATTTGTGTGGAGATATTTCAGTGAATACAAAAGAAACAATTCAGCCACGTTGGTTATCATGTTCTCTATATTATTTGCTTACTAGTTTCAATTTTCAATATTTGCAAATAGTTTCATTGTACATAGTTTGGAACCAAATAAAGCAGCAAAGTTTATTGTTGATGTTTTGCTCAATTCAGAATTAGTTTCATTTATTATCCAACTTTGTCAAAAAACACAAAAAAAGGTATATATCTCAAAAAATACAAAAAAAAAAAACCATTGCAAAAACCAAATAGAATTCCATTGGTCACTTGTATTTGGAGTTAGAGCTAGTAGGGCTCTTACAATCTAATAATTTAAAATGAGAAGGCCAAGCCTTTTATAGACCTCTCAATTACAATGAAGGCCCCAGATTGATTTGAAATCAAAGACCGAGATAATTCGAGGAAACCCTAATTAGGGTTTGTTATAACTACCACTTACAAATATCAAATGTCATCCGATGAAATATTTACAAATCTTTGAATACATATCCTTTCAAGGATGAACCAATGGGAAAATTGCTTGTGGTATTTACTTAAATGCCTTCCACATGTCCACTTGTGAATGAGTCAAGTTGAATGAACATGGACATATCAACTAGGAGTAACTTGAATGGATGAAGATGAATAGGTGCCAACTTAGCATGCATGTCTTGTTATCTTTGTTTCAACTCCACTTCTTCATCATCATAAAAGAGCTTCTTTAGTTGCTCCCTCCTGTCGGTCTCACTGTTGGTTTGCTGGGGCCACAACCCCCTGGGTACTATTCGGATTGTGATTGACCGTCTCCCCTCGTTCCAATACTCTCTAGATGCCCCTCCCCACCTCCTGCCCCTAGGCAGGAGCTGAACAAGTGCATTAGGGCTGATATTTACAGGCAATACATTCACACCATCTAGGTCAACCTCCACGGGGGGCTTTGCCCTAAGATGGCTTTCTATGCTGAGGACTTTTTGAAGCTTCGGGATGGCATCATTGTCCATCCTTTATACACCTCTCATCATTGCCCACATTCCCTCAGGATACCCCTTGGGTTGTTCAAGGTGGGTTCTCATCATTTTCGTGTTGAGACTGACCACCAGTTAAACAAATGCGACAAGATTTGCCCGCTTTGCACTCTCAGCGACGTGGAGTCTGAGGAGCACTTTATCTTTCGTTGTCCTACCTACTATGAGATTAGAGGCAGGTTCTACTATCTTTTCGAAGAAGCCTGGTCTCTCTCCTCCTTCAAGTATACGGATCAAAGATGTGTCGCTCTTTATCTGCAAGAGGTCATCCATCAACAGGATTACTCTTTTCAGCACCCCTTTGCACCCTTTCTCCAATCAACTCATTACCTCCTTTCCTGGGACGGCTCGTGGCACCAAAAGGCATTTAGCTTCACCTTATCATTCCAGATCCGTGAGACCCCACAGATCTTACTCACCGAGATCCACTCCTCCCAGTCGAGTGGGTCACCTCTAGAGGTTGCAGTATGGACATGGCCCCACTATTACTACTAAGGCTTATCCTTTGGTTTTGGGATTTTTATCTGTCTCCACGGTGCCCTGGTTTTGTTTGGTGACTCAAGGTTGTCTTCTTGCCCCTTCCACCCATGAATTGTTTGTGGGAGATTTATTCTTCAACAAATTACTATTAGGGGCTTATCTAGACATCTTCAACACCTTACAAAGATCTAAATTTTGCTGTATGAGTATATCAATCCCCAGTATATGGTGCTTAGTATCATACTCATGTTTAAAAGGGTGACCTAGAGTTTAAATATCTATATATTGTTTATGTTTAGATTGTGTTTGCTTCAACTTGTTATGTTTTATTAAAAAGACCATACATGCTTGCATTAAGTATGAAATTATAATGAATAGTGGGGTATTAGAAAAAAGCAAATCAGATGTGTACAATAATCAAGGTCATTCCTCTATATAGGACTTTCGCCTAGTGCATTGGTATGTTGTGTTATTGCATAATCCCACCTTCTTTCTCTACAATGATCTAGATCTGCACATGGTAGGGTACCTCAAAAATAAACCCACATATAGAAATGCGTAATTATACAAATAAACCTCAAAAGTTCATTCTGATTGTATTTGTTCAATATGTTTTTTCATTCTTTGTCTAGAGAATTACATTGTATTATTTCTAAATAGCCAAATAAACTGAGTCACAGATTCCAATTTCAAAATTTATCCTATAATCGCCAACTTATTTCATGATCCAAAGAAGGGGATGCGCAATACAATTACATAACATCGAGCCTGATAACACAAGCAATTTCTCCGCCTTGTTGAAATGATCTTGGAAAAGAATATTACCATGCAAAAAAACCTCAATTTGTATCAAGTTAAAAGTTTTGCATGGCATACGTGGGACATACCTAACATAAACATCTGAAAGAAAATGGATAAAACTCTTATTTAAAACATAAAAAGTATCAGGAATAATATGCAATTATGCAGCAGCTTCCCTGTTTGTGGTCTGTGGCATTCTAGTTGTTTCTTGGACGGGAAAAACTTTAATTAAAAAATTTAGGTCAATCTTTGTCAATAAAGAAAACTCAATATTTTTAAGATTGGTACCAAACTAAAATAACTTAATCAATTTTCATAAGTTGTTATATGCTCGACTTAAAAAGAGGCTAAGTCTTCGGAGTCAAAAAGTAGTCGACAAAATTGAGGCAAATTTTGACATTTCCTTTTGACCAAGAAATGAATTGGCCAATACTAGCTACTGAACTTATCGCTTTGTAGGCGAGTTTCTATAGTGCTAGGATGTACAGAAATCAACCTCTTGTTCAAAGGTGCATCTCCATTACCACATTCAACTGATTGGCAGAAAATACCTCAAACATCTATTTTCATGATTGTTTACACAGTTCTGCCCAGATGCTTTTATTTATAGCATTTGTGGACCGTGAAAGACATAAATCTTTTAACTGTCATAGAAATTTCCTTGAAGTGACGTAAGGAGAACATTTGGATTAAAATAACTGTACTCTCCACCTGAGAAACAATTCACTGAAGGAGTCATGAAAGAAGATGCTTTTAATCATAGCATTTGTGTACCGTGAAAGACTTGAGTCTTTTAACTGTCATAAAAGTTTCCGTCAAGTGACGTAAGAAGACTATTTGGATTAAAATAACAGTATCCTCCACCACTCCAATACAATTCATTGAAGGAAGAAAATAGAATGTTCAAATTAAGTTAAACGCCAAATAAAACTTCTTGTTGTTAACAGAAAGGTGTCCATATCGGCAACTTAAGGCATTTCTGACACAAGGAAGATTTTAATTATCGCATTTTATATTTATAGAAACACCTACTACGTAAACAAAAAGAAAAAGAAAAAATTCATAAGGGTTTCAAACCTCAACTTACAGTGCGCATATTATCAAGAATCCAAGCCTCGGTCTCAGGTTCGATTCCCGTGAAAAGTTCCGGCCATTTAACTTTTGCAGCCTACAATAGCCGAAATTGATATTTTATTTTCTCAAAGTCCTCAGTTATAAAATGTTAATCCCCATTTACGATCTACAATATTGGGTATACTCTGCGTCGTATTAATTTGCGATACAAATAACATAATATGAAATGGGCGCAATTCATACACACCTTGACGGCAGAGATTGAGCTCTCCCCGCAGCTGTCACATAAAACGCCATCAAAATCAAGAGCGTAAAGGCTACCCATGCTTAAATCCTCTGGTTTTCGCCAAAGCTCTTCTTCTCATCCACACTTTACAAACTGTGTAAAATTCACAAAACGAGAGGAACATGAAAAAAAATATATATATATATATATACGCCAATGGCCCGCTCTTCTTTTATCCCAAGTTAGTCATGATTTTAGCATTGGCCTTCTGCTTTTTGTGGCATCCTACCGTTATTTTAAGTCAAACAAGTATTGAGGCCCGCTGGATTAAATTCAAACGCATGGTCACGTTTCTTGTTTTGTTTTTGTTTTTGTTTTCGTTTTCTCTTTTTATGATTGAGAGGAATTGAAAGGTTGTTAGTGTAGCAATTTAGAGTTTAATTGAGAGTTTAGTCCTTAAAATGAATTGAGATCTTTTATAATTTCTTGAAGTATCAATCTAGTTTATAAAGATCGGCTATTAGTTTAGTTAAGGTAGAGAGAGTTGATCTTGCGATCTAAAATCTTTAACTACTACAATATTTTTCAGATTTACTTTGTAGAAGGTTTTTAACTCCTATTTGCATGTTTCTTTTGGTCTTATGTAGACTTGTAAATCATATCTACATCAAATGTCTTTATTCTTTGTCATTATTAGGACAAGCATTTAGTGAATGTGTTATTTGCTCATTCACTTGGAGTTTTGTTTCATCCCTTAACTTTTTTCTTTCTCTCAAGACATCTTTAGAGACAATATTAGGTCAATAATTTACCTCTATCTACTATTATTTTAAGATACTTTAAAAGATTACCGTAACTATAACTTCAATAGAAACAATGTTTATTTTAACTAGAGGAAACTCATAGATGACCAAAGCTTAGAATTTGTTGTTATCATGCATATAAGGATTCTCTCTATTTGCATCTATGGGTGTCTAAATTGTTTCTAGCCAGTATTCACACTTATAGACAACCGTCAAATTTACTAATGCCCTTGAATAGTTTTTCACTCTCATAACTATATCGTTTTAATCTATTTTAAATGGCCAAAAAATTCTCTCCACCCTTCTATAAGTTTCCCAATATCTATTTTGAATGAAATCATACTTAAAACACTTTGAATTTGTTAGGTTGAGCTCAAGATAGATTCTTAGGAGTCATTACATTCCTAATGGATAAAATTGAGTTGCATGTGGCTTTTGGGGATAGTTTTTTTATAAATATAATTTAGTTAATATAGATAATAATATTTGTATTTTTGTGTGGTTGGTTATTATATATTAATGAACATTTATTCTATAGTAAATAATTATTTTCATTGTATTTTTATTATTAGGGGATCTATTTTGCAAAAGAGATTTAGGGATCAAATTTACCTTTCCATAAAGTAGGTGTTCTAATAAATTTGTACTTTGATGAATGATATTAACATTTAAAAATGACTATGTATTTTCATATGTCATCCTTATCATTATTTTTTTGTCTTTATTAATTAAATATTTTTCCATAATTTAATTAAACTATCTTTCTATAATAATTTAATTATTTAATTAATTCATCATTTTCCTTCTATTATTACTTAAATATTTTTTTTATTTAATTAATTTATAATTTTCCTTTCAAAATTAATTAAATAATTTTATTATTTAAGTAATATATCTTTTGATCCTTTATAATTAAATATTTTTTTAAATCATTTAATTACCTCACACTTCTCTCTCAAACTTAAATAAATTATAATAATTTATTTAATTTTCTCACCTTGAATAAATAAAATTAATATTTTATAAATATTTATTCTTGCATATGTGCATCATCTTTTTCTTCCACCTCGTCAAGCTATAGGCATTATTGGTCTCATGTTCTCTTAAGTTTTTTCAACTATTGATTTTTCTATTTAATCTCTCCCATTGATCAAATGTGATGTGAGACATATAAATAAGACCTTCATTCACTCATTTTTCTCATAGCATTATTTGTGTGGATTGTGAGTTTTGATATTGCTTTGCATTATTTCAGTTATTTTTATTCACAGTTTGGCATGCCTAGTGAGACCCACGCCCCTATTGGATGTATAATTTTGGAGGTCTTCCTAAACTTATCTTGTTGTTTTGTTCAAAAAATTTAAAAGTGATCTCATGCAGATAAAGTTGATGACAAAATTCTCAAATTTACAAAGATCTCATTATATATCCAAAAATATCGGATCATCATTTTTTAGTGAGTTATGATTATTTTACAATTTTTCATAAATCTTAATTTTTAGTTACAAATTATATTTTTTAATTCTAAAAGGGTCTAAAAACTCTAGAGGGGTTCTATCTTTACATTTTTAATTTTGAGGTTAAATAAATAATGTAAAATCAAATCTTTGAAATTTTACTTTTTCCATAAATATGCTCTTTAGGGTGCAAATTAAAAAACAAATCTTAAAATTACATTTTTGAAAAGTTATCAAAATTTAACAATGGTACGTTTTTTGTATTTGTATTTTGTGGGTCAAAATATATTGCAAAAAAATATTGTTTGACAAGGTCAAAAGAAAGAAAATTGTATTCTTGTGATGAGCTTATATTTTATTTACATATATTTTATTGCATTATATGATTAGTTTACTATCCTTGAAAGAAATATATTACGAGTTCTAATATCACGAGGAATCAATTTGTACAACACATTTCTTTGCTTTGGACTATCATGTTTGGCATATTTTCACACACTTGATTTGAGGTTGAAAAAGCTAGCTAGGAGCTCATCATATTGGATTAATAATTTCAAACTAAATTAGAAATTTTTTAATTCAAGTACACTTATTTTAAACCCTCTCATTTGCATTTTAAAAGTAATTATAGTCTTTACTGCCTATCATAAAATCATTTCTTGCAATAGATTGTCTCATTTGGTGTCTCTTCTACAATTTGAAATTGGGCATAAAATGAATCATGGGCTTAAAAATAGACACCCCTTGTCTTTTAATCCTCGAGTTCTAGTTATTTATGCACTTTTCTCATATCTTAGTAGAAAACTTGAGTGCACTAGAATTAAGTGATAGATTTTTTTTTAGGGGGCTACCTAGAGTAGTGATTGCTATAGGGGACAACAACTTGAGTGCACTATAATTAAGTGATAGATTTTTTTTAGGGGGCTACCTAGAGTAGTGATTGCTATAGGGGATAACATCAACTCTTGTGTTTTGATAGAGTATAAATAGTGAGGATGAAACAAAAGACGTACCTCTTGTTAGTGGAATCTTGTCGATCTAGGCTAATAAGAAATTTATAATATAGAGAAGTGAATACGGAGAGTGGGTTACCCTTTCCTCTTGGTTTTTTGACACTATTCTATTTTATTTTATGGATTTAGACCTCAACATGCACCCTTGTAGTATATAGATGATACTGCTAGTTGAGCTTGAAAACCCTATATAAAAAAATTCCATCATTTCTTATGTATGTAAGGATTGATAATCCCACTTGAATATGTTAGGAATAACAGTCCACAAGACAACTGAGAGGGGGGGTGAATCAGTTGTGATATAGATTATTAAACTTTAAACTTTATAAACCAAATCTGCAAATGTAAATGATAACACAGTAAATGCCAACACCATAACACAATATTTGTTGTCGAGGAAACCTTGTTAAAGGTAAAACCCCAGTGGGAATTAACACCCACAAATAATGTACTGAGAGTATAGTATCCCTGTTAAAAGATTTAGCCCTGTTAGGAGCTTGTTACAACATTACAGTACATAGTCCCTGTTAGGAGTCAAAAGAAATAGTAGGCTTGCTGCCAAGGCACACTGCCCAAAGAAGGTTAAAGTCACCCTCAATGATTTACAATCTAAACAAGTGTATAAAGAAAATACACAATCCAGAGAACTATCTGATAGCAACTATCTTTTCTCGGTCAGTTCCAATGAAGTACTCTTCTCATAAACTCTGCTCTACATCCAGCAACCAAAAAATCCTCGTAGCTTTCACTTCTTCTTACTTTCAATATCTGTCACATATTTTCAAAAGAAAAGATCACTCATATATACCTTCTTACAATAATTCATTAGGTCGGCCAGTTAAGCTTTCCTAATACACAAATAATTAATTAGTTCGGCCAATTAAGGCTTTCCAATATGCAAATAATTATTTGACCCCTTGCTAAGATACACACGATACCTATAACACATAAACATCATTTATAATCCATCAATTATGCTTCTAGATCTGTAATTCACGCTCACATTTCATTTTACACGCTACATGTCTGAAGTCGGCCAACAATTAGGTCTCCTTCAGAATACACGACATAGCTGACGTCACTAGTAACCAAACCACAATCAAACTCAACCCATTACTCCAACATATGTTGGTTGTCTACTAGTAAGCTTGCATCACCTGAAATATCTTCGCCAGAAAGATATACTAAAAACACAGAGACCTACTCTGTGTAGAATCACAGTTATAGTCCAGAAACCAGTCTTCACCAAATCAATTGTAACATCCACAATATACAACATAAAGCCAAGTGACCTTAGGAATAAGGTCAAAACGTATCCTTCTACATAAATCCAACTTTGATCATTCTGAATCATTTGTATGGTGTCCATACACTTCTGCCAGTCAAGTAGCCAGTCTGTCCTCTTCACATAAATATATGTTGACATCAGTGACAAAACATGAATATCAACAGCATGATCAGTAACCAAAACTGATATCATCCAATAGAATAGGCTTGTTGATGTGTCTTATGTGCTTTAATGTTTAAATTTTCTTCCTTATTTGAATTCAAAAGGGGACAAAATCCACATTGATCCTTAGGAAGAGTGTTTTCATCTTGTATGTTCTTGCATATTACATCAAATAAATTAATAAAGCTTAAAACAAACAAGTCAGATTTATATTTTCTACTTTAAGTTATAGTATTGTTATATCTTGCCAAAAGAATCAAAACTTGCAAGTTCATCATAACTTTTGAAACAATCACACTTGGAAACTACAACAACCTATACAGATTGATAATATTTGGAGAATAAGATCAAAATCTAAGTAACTTATCATATCTTTACTTTAATTCCTTAAAATTCAAGTTAGATCTCCTTTCTTTCAATTTATCATTTGACCATTTTGTTTTTGCAAGTGGTTTCATAAATCTATTACAACTTGAAGATTTTCCTTGTTTATCTTTATCTTTATCTTTATCATTTTGGAAATCTAACTTAACTTTGATTAATTTGAGCTTTGAAGCAACGAGTATATTTTATCATGATTAAGGTATCCAATATTATTCAAGATGTCACACCTTTTATATGTCAACAACAAAAATCCAACACAAGAAAAAACATGGAAACAAGTCAAGGAGAATCTTCACACACACCTTTCCAAGAACATCATATAAGCACCACTTTTGAGCAAGGTGAACACATAATTATCCCTCATAAAGAATTTAACAATTAGAAATAACAATCAAATAATGACAAGAGCTTGGACAAGATGCTAAAGCAATGAAATCATTACAACACTTGTCCTTACTTCCATTCCTAATTAATATTTTTTGTTGCTAGCTAAAAAGGATGTCAGCTTACCTTCTCACTTTGATCCCTCCAATATCCTAAACCAACCTATACCTTTTCCCTCCTCCATTTTTATTTATCTCCATTCCACAAAGCTCCCCATTAGTGACTCAAGTTCCATCATACCTTTCATCTTCATACATGCTACAACAAACTAAAGCACATAATATGTCCACCTACCAAAAAATTCACCCATTGGCTTCTCATATTTCAACCTACCAATAAATTCAACCTAGGGCTTCTCCTTCCAATGCTTACTACAAATACATTGTCTTCCACCTATTCAACATTTTGGATCCACTTACATCCCTCAAATTTCACCATCTTTTTTCAGTTATAAATTCAATTCATTTACACTTATACCCCTACTTGGCATCTCAAATGAAAGGATTGCAACAAATAATATTTATTATGAGATGGGACACACTAAGAAGAGTAATAAGTTTAGGATGAATCTATGCTTGTCAAATTTAGGAACTTCAAAGTGTTGGGGAAAAGGAATCCTAAACTTAGACAAGTATAAAGGAAAAGATGATCATCATGAACATGTAAGAGAGTTTTATATAGCTTTTCTGAAAGTGTCCTACAATGACACATATCTTATGAGCCCCTTTCCAAGAAGTTTAGGGGGTCAATATATTGAGTGGTTTTCAAATTTACCTCATGGGTTCAAATCCTTTGATGAGTTGGCAAAAAAATTATTTCACATTTTTATAAAATAGTAACATGAAGTTTCTATGAATGATGTATACAATATGAAACAAATACTTAGAGAGATATTTTCTTCCTTCTTACAACAATGGATAAATCTAAGAAGCAAATGCATTATCACCTTCCTGAAAAATAACTTGTTAACATATTTGTTCAAAATTTAAATCAAAAAATGGCTTTTCATTTGCAAGTTCAATGTTCCAACTTGATGAGATCATATAGAAAGGGATTACTGCCTACATGCTCTTGTTACTAAGGGTCTTGTAAAGATTCATATAGACAATAGAAAGCCCTAAATATGTAATAGTAAACCTCATATAAATGGGATAAGAATAAGAATGTTGTCAATGATGGTGTAGTGGAACCAAAAGCTATTTATAACTCATCTAATATATCCATAGACACTCAAGGTATTATACTTTCCATACAAGGTAACACTTCAATAAGAACTAATAACCCTAGAAAAAAAATTCACTCCTCTTTAGGAATCTTATGAGTCTGCTTTACAAAAACTTGTTCAAGCTAAAATGATCACATTACCCAAATTAAGAAACAATTAACCAACAATAAAACCACCATGGTATGAAGAAAATGAGTTTTTTTATTACCATATAATCAAAAGACATAAAAATTCAAGTTGCATTAAATTGAAACATCTTATCCAATACCTCGTAGACAATGGTGATGATATGATTGAAGATCCACCTCCTATGTAACAATTGTTGATCTTGATACTTTCAAGGATCCTCTCCCTAAACCTTCAAGGAATACACGGATATATGAATGAAGTATTTGCCTCACACTAGTGGCAAAGCACATCCTCATGACCTGCAGACGAAAGTGGGCAAGGTTACACTCTTATTGTGATGGATCTGAGAAGAGCACCGAACAAGCATGGGTACAGAAGGTGGACATTTATTTTGATCTCAACCACATACCGAAGGAAGAGGCTATTAAATATGCAGTGATACATTTGGATGGAATTACACATGAATGGTGGTATCTTGGAATGGTTACCATGGGACACGATCATATTACTTCTTATGTGGAGTTGATTGAAAGATTAGAAAAGAAGGATTCAGAATTGCATTTTAAGGAGTTACCCCAACTTAGACAATGGGGACCAGTTGAAACATATATGGCAGAATTTTAAAGGCTTTTGATTCTAGTGATTGATATTTCACAAAGAAGACTTTTGGTTTTGTTCATGGATGGTTTAGCAGATCCATTTAAAATTTGGATCAAAGGCCTCAATCCTTCCACGTTATAGGAAGCTTACAAGAAAGAAAAGGATATGGAACCCTCACCATCAAAAAATAAATTTCAGTCAAAGAGTTTCCCTTCAAAGAAAGACAAGGATAAGAAGTCGTTACAGAAGGAATCATTGCAGCCACAAAGTGGTTCTAACAAATTGGACAGTGAACAATTGAATGACCTCAAAAGGAGGAAATTATGATTAAATTGTAGGGAGCCGTAGGATCCTTCATATAAGTGTAATGTCAAGGCTAAGATGAAACAATTGGGATATTTTTCTGCTGAGGAGTCTGCATTTGAAAATTCAGACCAATAGTCTGATTTTGATGATGGGGAAGGGGAAAACAAGGAGGAGGAAGAAACTAAGGATAAGGGAACCATTTCCCAAGTCACAAGTGCCGAAAAATATATTACACTTAAGGTAAGAGGAGTAATACAAGGACAACGAGTGGTAGCATTAATAGATACAAACTTCATCAATCAGAAGGTTGTAGCCAAAAGAGGATTGCAGACAAAAAGACAAGTGTCACTCATAACTTCACCAAACCACTTGAGTTGTAGTGTGATGCATCAAGGAAAGGGATTGGTGTAGTATTGATGCGAGGGAAATATCTTATAGCTTATGAGAGTAGGATATAGAGAGGGGTAGAGAATATCTATTCCATTTATGAGAGGGAGATGTTGGCCATCATGCATGCATTGGAAAAATTTAGATCATATCTAGTGGGAGGAAATTTTATAATTAAAACGGATCATAACAATATAAAATACTTTATGAATCAAAGGGATCTCAATGATAGACAACAAAAGTGGATTACCAAGTTATAAGCATATGATTTGACATTGAATATGTCAAAGGTAAAAATAAAAACATGGTAGCAGATGCATGTTCATAGAGGTCACACATATGTTCTTTGGTTGAGATATCGGTTGATTAGAAGGATATGATTACAACAGAGAATGCTAAGGATTCATGGGCAGGAGGTTTGATAGAGGGCACCACTTAGGATGACAAGTATAGAGTGATCGATGAGCTCATCTTCTATAAGGAAAAAATCTACTTAGTGCCTTCTTCACATCTCAAGGTGATGATTTTGAGGACATTTCATGATGCAACATTGGCTGGACATCTGAGTTTCTTTAAAAGATACATGCAAATTCAAGAGAGATTCACATGGAAGGGACTTAATAATGAAGTCCATAAGTATATTAGAGAATGTCCAATTTTCCAGCAAAATAAGAATGAATGTATACCTTTCAAGTAGGATTACTTCATCCCTTACCAATTTCAAACCATAAATGTGATTACTTTAGCCCCTAGAATGATAGAACTCTTGTATCATCCATCAGACCAATGTGGCTCCAATGTGGAAGAAACAAAGGAAATGGAAAAAGAAGAGAAAACCCACGAATGTGAGATGAAACTGGAAGGCCTAAATGATGTTCAAAGGAGAACACGTGAGAATCATGTAATAGAATCTCCAAAGAAGGTGAGACTAGCAATCGCACCTTAGTGTGCAATGGGAACGCCGTAGAGTTATGGAAAGGTCATTTAAGTATTTGTCCATTTTTTTTTCACTCCTTCTCATCCTCATCTCCTTATCTTTGTATCAATATATTTG
>MU225787.1:569301-599178 GCA_018584345.1 Thuja plicata
ACTTACTAAAAATAGCAAGTTTCCATAAATAGCAGCTCTGCACAAGGTAGCCCTTATTGAAAAGAAAACAGAAATATTTTTGGGTGATGCAAGATTGCCCTTACACCTAGGATGCTCCTGCATTAGAACAACATATTGAAGTTTACCAATCATGGATCTGTAGGTAGTCTGATTTACCTCCTTTGAGTCATCATCCTTAGAAAACTTATGTCCAGTAGACATAGGTGTCCCAACTGGTCTGGAATCTTCCATTCCAAATTTCTTCAGTATTTCTTTGATGTATTTAGACTGAGTAATGTAGATACCATCCTTCATCTAATGAACTTGTAAACCAACAAAGAATTTGATTTATCCAAACATAGACATCTCAAATTCCTCACTCATAGCTTTGGAGAATGCTTTGCATAAATAATCATATCCAGTAAATAGTATATCATCAACAAATATCTCTGCTAATAGTATCTTGTTCTGAGGTCCTTATTTAATGTACAAGCTACTATTGTCATTAATTCTCTGAAATCCAATACTTACTAGGTAACCATGCAATCTTTCATACCAAGATTTAGGAGCTTGCTTCAGCCCATACAAGGTTTTGTACAATTTTCAAACCATATTCCTTTTGTTAGGATCACCAAAACCTTTAGGTTGCTCAATATAGACTTCCTCTTCCAGAATTCCATTCAAGAATGCAGATTTTACATCCATTTGGTATACCTTGAATCCTTTATGTGTTGTGTATGCCAAAAGAGTTCTGACTCCTTTAAGTCATGCAACAGGAGCAGAAGTTTCTCCATAATCAATACCCTCTTCTTGAGCATATCCTTTACATACTAATCTTGCCTTATTTCTAGAAACTTCACCTTTTTCATTTATCTTGTTTCTGAAAACCCATTAGTACCAATCACATTCTTGTCTTTTGGTCTAGGTACAAGAGTCCAGGTTTTGTTCATTTTTATTTGCTCAGTCTCTGCATTCATGGCTTCTATCCAACTTTCATTATTCAACACATCTTTAATGGATCTTGGTTCAATTTCACTAAGCAACCATGTACCTTTAAGTTTGTTCCTTGTCATTATACCTTCTGTTTGATATCCAATGATTTGCTCAGGTGCATGATGCCTTTTGAAATATTTGGCAAGTACAAGTTCCTTCCTCTTTGATTATGGGCTTGCTCCACTTGGTTCACCATGCTCAAACATTTTGTTCTTCTCTTCCAACTGAGACTCGGTTTCCAATGTCTAAGACTCAGGTACCTCTGTCTGTGACTCGATTCCCTCTATCTGTGACTTGGTTTCTTCAGTCTGAGACTCGGTTCCCTCTGTCTCTGACTTAGTTTCAACAGTTAGCAGCTCAGGTTGCAACAAGGTTTGTGCTGATGAATTCAGTGGTTGACATGGTTGTTGTCTAATCACCATTACTTGTGTCTTAGGTATAGTATTAGTTCATAATACACAAGGTTTTTGTAGTCCTCAGGCTCTTTACTACTCTATTCTTCACTTCTCTCTGCAAACTCATCAATCTTTACATGTACATTTTCTATGACTTTATGAGTAGCAAGATTCAAACATTTATATGCTTTGCTTTTACAGGAGTAGCCATGGAATATACCTTCATCACCTTTTACATCAAATTCTCCATTTCTTTCTTCCTTCAAGATGTAACATTTACTTCCAAATACTTTGAAATAATGAACATTGGGTTTATAGCCATACCATAATTCAAAAGGTGTCTGCTCAATACCTTTCTTCAGTTGAACTCTATTCAAGGTGTGAATTGCAATGTTGATAGCTTCCTTCCAGTATTTGGTTGCAACATTCTTTTCAATCATCAAGGTTCTATCTGCTATCCCATTTTATTGTGGTGTACCTGGGGCAGATACTTGTCTCTTGATTCCTCTTTCATTGTAGAATTCATTGAACTCATTAGAAATGAATTCAACTCCTCTATCATATCTTAGGCATTTAAGTTTCTTCATGTTTCCTTCTCAACTCAGGCAAGGTACCACTTAAACTTCTGAAAAGCTTATGATTTTTCTTTAAGAAACATTACAGTCATCATCCTGGAATGGTCATCAAAAAATAGAATGAAATACTTCTCTCCTGTGTAACTTTTTGTTCTAATTGGTCCACACAAATCAGTATGCACTAACTTCAAGACTTCTTTAGTATTTTAATTCTTGCTCTTGAAACTAGTTTTTCCCATCTTCCCAATTTGACATTGTTTACATATTGCCAATTTAGGTTTCTTCAGAATAGGAATACCTCTTACTCTTTTGTTCTTGCTTATGTTGACTAGGTTATCAAAATTCACATGACATAATTTTTTATGCCATAACTAGCTTTCTTCTACTTGTGCAATAAAACATGAACTTTCAGTGAGATCAAGATAGAATAGATTACCTATTGTTTTCATGCCAGTTCCAACTAGGTTTCCTTTACCATCCAGGAGCTTGGCCTTACCATTCATGAATTTTACCTTGAAACCAATGTTATTCAGTTGTGCCACACTTAGTAGATTACACCTTAGTCCCTCAACCCAATAAGCATTATCACATTTGATTCCTTCAGTTAGAGAAATACAACCTTTACCTTTCACATAGAAAGGTTCATCATTACCAAAACTGACACTCCCACCATCATAGTGCTCAAGATGTTCAAATTTAGTTTTATCACCAGTCATGTGTTGAGAACAACCACTATCAATTATCCAAGTGTCATTTTTTCTAATATGAGTGAAAAGTGCAATATTTTCATTTTCTTCATTGTCTGACTCATCCTTAATAGCAATGTAAACCATTTCATCTTCATCTTCATCACTATCATAATCTTTTTCAATATAACAAGATTTCTTACCTTTGTCCTTGTAGATTTTATAGATTTTGAAATCTTTCTTGCCTTTGTACTTGTTGAAATTTCTCTCACCTTTGTCTTCTTTGTTTGGACACTTAGCAGAAATGTGACCAATCTCATCACATGAAAAGAAAATTAATGGTATTCTTCCTTTGTACTGTCCTTTTCCTTTGGCAGCTCTCTTTGCAAGTAGTGCTTCGATGATTTCTTGATCTTCATCATCAGAATCATCATCACTGTCATTGTCAATCTGTTTACATTTTGAGTTTCTATCCATCTTACCAAGGTTTAATTTAGATTTGAATGGAGACTCAAAATTGCTAGGATTAGGAGAATAATTGTCAAAATTGTCCTACTCAAAAGTTGTTATCCTTCCAACCAATGCATCTAGAGTTATATCATTATTGCACCTCATCTCTTGAATAGCTAAAACTCTAATGGGATATATAGGAAGTAAAGTTCTCAATACCTTACTAACCACTGTTTTGTCTTTAATTGTTCCACTGGAAGCTCTGATGGCACTGACACTTTTCTTGATTCTTTCACTGAATTTTGTAATGTCTTCTACTTCTTTCATTTTCATCTGATCAAACTGACCACTGAGACTTTTTTCTTTGGCTCTCTTTACATTGTCATCTCCTCCATGAATATCATGCAATTTATTCCACATATAATAGGCAGTAGGGCAGTCCTTAACTTTATCAAATTGTGAATAGCTGAGTGAAGAAGCTATATCAATCATCATTATGTTATGATTCTTCATGTCCACCATGTGATCCACAGACATAGGTCTTGGTGGTTCCACATATTTGTGGTACAAGAATTGCAAACCAATATCTCCAATAGTAGATATATGTAGGCTTATCAACTCTTGCCATGTAGCAAAGTTGTCTTTGTTGAGCTTGGGGATCTCCCTTCTGTAAGAGATCTTTGATCTTTAGCTTAGGCCTTGAAACCTTTCCTGAAAGAACCAAATGCTCTGATACCAATTATTGGAAATAGGTTGAGTAACTGATAGGGCAGGGGTGAATTAGTTACCACAAAAAAAAAGCCAAGTCCCTTAGATGTATTAATCAAAATTATCACTGTTACTCAGTTAACAAAGATATTCTATTGTTACTTGGTTAACAAAGAAATCTTAAGTGTAGAAACATAAAGCATAAAGAAAATAACATGTACATAGATGACACCAAGATTTAACATGGAAACACAATTTGGGAAAACCACCAAATGCAACTAGTTACTGTTTTTCACTCTTTTGAAGTGAGCCATGTTAGGAGCCAACCCTGTTAAAGGTTACAAAATACACTGTTAGGTGTGACCCTGTTAGAGGATTTAATCACCCTATAAGGAGTGGCCTTGTTATAGGTCCTCAAACACTTCAATGTAGAAATGCCACCTTGTGAGAGGATTTATGAAAGACTCTTAAGTCTACTCTGTAAAGATATTTGGATCACTACTACAATTGTTAGAGAGTAACAATGGATTGACCTGTTTGAAGAAGCAACTATCTTTGCTAATTCAGATCTCTACTCTAGCTTTAAACTGGATCCTCAGTGATCAAATATTCTATTGTAGCTCAGTCTGGATGTTTTGTCCTTAATTAGAATTCCATCTTATTTTTCCTTCACTCTTCATATCAAAGAACTCTTTCACTTCTCACTTGTATATTCAATCCAAACTTGACCTTGTATATATATGATAAGCCTTGTCAAGTCGGCTTGAAAAACCTTCCAAATAAATAATAGAACTTAAGTTTGTCAGGTGCATATAACCAATTAAACATAAAGTGTAAACTGTTGTTAGTCGGCTAACACTAAGTGTATAACTCGGTGAACATTGTAATCCTTCAATGCCTGACCGTTATTGTATTGCCCAAGTGAACTCAGTTAGAACTAAGAATCACTTGGCTAATATACAAGTCTTCTTCAATGCCTGAGAGAACTTGGCATAAAGTGACTATGCTCAGTTTAGGTATAGACATTTGTGTAACATCACTACATTTGTGTATACATCAATGACAACACGCGATTGAATAATTGTCTTCAACTAGAACTTCAAATCCTTGTAAAATTGACCCTGTATGTCTATTTTTAGAAAAATAAAAGGTGATCCTGACTATCTTGAACCTTCCAGATCTGATACTGAGATTCAAATTTCTCCAAGATGCACCAAAAACCTTGCTATAAGAAAAATCTAAAAATTGACGAATAAGAAGCGTCAAGTTTGGAGCTCTGATACCATGTTAGAATTCAAGAATTGGTGAATTCTGACAAGCCCAATAATCATCTACATGCAAATAACTTTTCATGTACCAAAAAAATTCTAAAACAAGCAAGTGCATAAACAATTAGAATTGAATTAATCAGAATGAATTATTACAATGAGATCAATCCTTAATAAAGGAGACCAAAAAACCCTAAAGAAAACCCTAAATGATCCATGCATAAAATAATAGAATTATTAAATGCATGTATGCGTAAAATAAAAGAATTATTAAATGAAAACTAAAGCTTCCTAAATTTAGCTTAAGTGAAAAAAGAAAAAAAGGTGACATAATTAATTAATCAATATGATTAAATTAATTAAGTTAAATAATTTTTTTACTCTAATACTTTTGATCTTAATCTTTGATCCCTAATCTTTCTATATTAATCTTTGATCTTTGATCTTTTATTATTTTATCTTTTGATATTTCCTTTCGGCCCATTTTGAGGAAGCTTGATGGAGCCTTGGTCTTTATCATGGTGGAGAGTGAGTAATGGGGAATGATAATTTCTTGTATGTGCATCTTATTGGAATTTTATTTTTACCTACTTAGAGTGAGGAATGAGGCATGGTCACACTTTTATCATTCATCTTGATGGCATGTGCACCAAGATGGTGAATAAAAAGGGGGTATAAGTGGCCAGTTTTACTCTGAAATAAGTTAAACCTGAAGTTGGAGGAGCAATTTGAGATTCATGCACTCAAGATTTAAAGATACTAAAACAAGATGAATTGTAGTTCTCTAAGTCTAGTTTCTAAACTACTAAAGTTTTTCAAAAATGGATAAGATTAAGGGGGTCAAATCCTTCACACACACAAAATTATTCTTGTTTTTTTCAACAAAACATATCACAGTGTTTGACATGTGTTGTAGGAATTTTTTAGTTGCATTGAGTATTTTGAAAAACCCTTTGGTAGAAAGATATTTAAGAGTACTATAAGTTCAAGTGTATTTATTTGGAATTTTTTGTTGAGTATTATTTTTTTATGAATTTTCAAAGTGGACACATCTTGAAAATCAAGTACCTATTCGTATGGCAAAGATAACCTCCTCCAAAATAATCAAAAATTAATTTTTTTTGAAATGGTAAACAATGAAGTGTAGGAAAATAATATATAATTTACTTCAAATATTGAAAAGTAGGTAAACCATTATTAAAAGAATAGTACACATATGTCTCTAAGAAGCCTAGAGGCACAGTTAAAATAAATTAAAGATTAATATGTTAATCTTATTCAAATCTAAAAAATTATATGGTTAGAAATCTCAAGAGACATGCAAAATTATGGTGCTATTTTTACAAATACCCACTTGATTACGCGTAAACCTGACACTGATGAAGTTGAGGAACCAAATTGGAAGGGAAAAACACATCAAAAGGAGGGAATTAAAGCTCCCGAGCCAAAGGATTGTCATCCAAGTCTAAGTACAATCCTAAATGCATACATATTAAAACACGTAACTAGTTTTAATTCAAAAAATAATTTGATCAGGGCTTTACATGTAAAACCAATGATTGAGTTTTTTAAAAGAGATAAAAAATTTAATGATATATTGAATTTCGAAATGGCTTTGCAAAATTTTGCATGATTTAAATCTTTTAGTGTTGAAGTGTTGGAAAAATAGTTTTCAGTGTTTTCAAAGATGAAATATGCTAATTTGGCAAGAGTCTATGTTTTTCCCTCCTCACCGAGCTCTGAGGTTACTCATGTCAATAAGGAGGCAGAATGGAAGCTAGTTTTAGGGACTCACCGACTCCCTCAACAAAAATGTTTGAAACCCTTTTATGTCTCGACATACAATTGTTTCTCTACTCTAATTCCTTCTTCCCCTAGGAGCTCTCCTAGGGTTTTCCCACGGGAGAAGCATACAATGGAGCACCACAATACCACCATCTCTAACCCTATATGTGAATGAGAAAATGATCCTCTAAGGGGTAACATCAAATCCTCCTATCTTCAGGCTTCCAAAGATAGAGAAGTATACATTCTTCCGCATCACAGATCCAAATATTACTGTAGACCTAGCATCCCCAAAGACAAAGGGTTTGGGGAACATTTCTTCTCCTAGACACTAAGAGTTGACCATTCGATAAAAACCCTCAAGAAACAGTCGCCTATGGTTAATATTGCCACTGGTAATGGTAAAAATTGATCTGATATCTCCTTGCTTAAAGGTAATGTGTATTCTCCTCCTCATAAAAGAATTAAGGAACTAGGGCATACATTCTATTGCTCTAAGTCTGGTTGGGATTTTGATTCACCATATAGATTAAATGATATTCCATCTTCTATTTACCCTAATCAGAATAAGAAAATCATGAAAATAGAAATTAAGAATGGACTAATTAAGAGGATGCAAGAGATGTGCACCGTTTATGGTTTATTTTGCCGGTGGAATGGCTTCAACAGTCTTGTCTGCAAGATTGTGGAGTGGTTAAAAGTAGAGCTATGTAACAAGGTAAGTATAACTATACTCCCAAAAAAAAATTTATATGTTGATTATTCAGATAAAAAATTGAAAGAAAAGTTACTTACAAAAGGATGTCCAAAATACAAAAATATTGAATTTACAACCCTAGAATGGAACCCTTTTTTCAATCCGTCTAAGTTAAAGATTTTTTCTATTGAAAAGGTTATTCTTCTTAAAGATCTCCCAGTGGAGCTATCCAACGAAGAAACTTTGAGGAATATAGGATATTACATAGGCAAATTTATTGGTTTTATGGATTTGAAACAACTTTATGTTGAGAAAATTATAATTGTGCGTAAGAACTTAAATGATAAACTTATTTCTCCCTTTGAAATATGCTACAAATCGTCATCTGTACAGATTAACCCTACTATAGTAGATTGTGATTTTGATGTAGAATAGGGATTGGATGATGGACTAACTATGGAAAAGCTTACCCAGGATAATATGAGTAATAAGAATAGAGATATATCTACTTCTATCTCGAATCTCAACAAAAATAAAAATCTTGATAACCTCAAAATTTCAGTGGATAAGAATATAAGCATTAATTTTCTCAATAATAAAGGCGGTTTTGAGATAGCATTACATGACAAATCCATGGATTCTGTGGTACCCACTGGGCTCCTTAACCTTAGTTTATTAGAGGCCAAAAATATTATAGGGTCAAGTAAGGACTCACCTGCTAGAGCTCTCTCTTGCTTAAATCTGCAATCTCCTAGCCAACCCCTTTATATTAGTTAAATTCATTTTAGTAAGGAAGTTGTCATTACACCTAAAATAGATATGATTTCAAGAATCACTATCAGAGGACATGATTAGGACTGAGCAAGTTTTTGTCCCTAGCCAGGAAGAAATAGTACAAAATATTGAACAAAAATTGAATATGGATGTGAGAATTTATGGTAGGATTTGGAGATATCCATATTGTGGATTCTGGGGTCATTTCTCATGTTTCATGCATTTTTTGGTATCTCCCCTCTCAACCCCTTCGAGGGCTAGTCAAGAATCTGAAAATAAAATAAAGAGGAAGAAGTGTGGTTAATCTCATTTTTTTTATGTGATTCTATGGTAAACGAATTAATGGATAAATTTATGGATGAAATTTGTGATAAGGAGGAAGTCATTCGTCAGAAAGAACTATTGATTCAGGAGTGTTTATTTCCCAAGAACCCTATTTTGAAATATGATGTTGAGCTTATCCTTAAAGAAGATGAGGATACTCGATGTGCAGAGAATATGGTTCTCGGTATTGACTCAACTTTTCCTAGAAAAGATCACCCAGACTTTGCCAAAACTTTAAAAAAAGAGGTAGAAAATCTACCCAAGAACTTAGATCAATAACTGGTGTTGCAATAGGACAAATTAAATTAACTTATATCTTTTATGTAGGGAAGAGGAAGATCCTTCCTATGTCACCATGAATATCTTGACCTAGAATGTTAGGGGTCTTAATTCCCCTAACAAGAAAAATATCTTGTTACGTTGTATCTGAAGCATTAATACAAATCTTATTATCCTACAAGAAACTAAATTAGATAGTTTGGACTAACTGACCTTAATAAGAAATTGGGTTTTAGAGAACTTTGGGGGGGTTCATGCTATGGGAGGCTCTGGTGGAACATGTTTATATGGGACCCAAGATCGGTTTCTCTCTCTGAGCTCAAATACTACACTAACTGGTGTAGTGGCATGGCAAACTTCTTCGTACTAACTTATGCTTCCAGATTTTTAATGTATATGGCCCAATACCTAACTTAGATAAGGAAAGAGTATGGTATGATATTGAGTGTAAATTGCAAGAACATAGTAAAGACATTGCAATTATTGGTGGTGATTTTAACACTATTACAAAAAATTCTGAGAAAAGGGGTGGTTCATTCTTTCTCCCTAAAGTTGCTAGGGTTTTCAATGACTGGATAAACAAAAATAACCTCTAGGCGAAAAGGTTTCAATTTTATAGTTGAAAATTTAGATAGATTCTTTTTACAGGGAAACTTAGATGAGCTTCCTTTTACTTTATCTATGGAAGTCAAACCTTTCTTTGGATCATATCACTTTCCAGTAGAACTTAAAATACTAAAAGATAAGTGTCCAAAGAACTATCCCTTTAAATTTGAACAAATGTGGTTTAAGGAAGATGGATTTTTAGACATGCTAAGAAAATGGTGGACAAAGATAGAGATTCCAGGTTCAAAAGTATATCAGGTAGTTAATAAGCTTAAAATTACTAAGCAAAGATTAAAAGCTTGGAATAAAACTAAATTTGGTAATATCTTTGAAAATAAAATTATTCTGGAAAAAAAATTGCTATCTCTTAATGAAAAGGTTTTTGCGTATGGTATGGACAATACCTTGTATGAGGAAGAAACATATTTGATGAAACAATATGAGGATGTGCTTGCTAAGGAAGAAATATTTTGGCGTTAGAAATCTCAAGAAACTTGGCTGGCTGAGGGAGATAGAAATACTAAATTCTTCCATAATAGTACTAAAAAATGTAGGTGTATTAATAGAATCACTTCAATTGTAGGTATGAATAACCAATTGATTGAGGAACCATTTGATATTGCTAATGAAGCAGTCAATTTCTTCAAAGATATCTACCAGTCAGACTATATCCCAAACTTGGAAAGTCAAGAAAAGTTTTGAGCAAACATTTCTAAACTTATATTAGAAGATCAGAATAAGCAACTACTAGAAAGGTTTACAAATTTTGAAGTGGAAAATATCCTTAATAAGATGAATCTAAATAAATCACCTGGTCGTGATGGCTTCCCTGCTTGCTTTTTTTACAAATGCTAGAGCTTTTTAGGGGATGAAGTTATAGCTTCCTTAGATGGAATTAGAAACTTTGGGAACTTCTTAAAGGAAGTAAATAATATGTTCTTAGCTCTTATCCCCAAAAAAGAGAAACCTAAAACTTTTAGTGACTATAGACCTATTGCATTATGCAATACTTTATATAAACTATTCTCTAAAATTATGGTTAGGAGACTTCAAAAACTTGTCACGTTTATTATTAGTGATGAAAAAACTAGTTTTTTCCCTAGTAGATCAAATTATGATGGTATCATTATCGCTCATGAGGCTATTCACTCTATTAATACTAATCAAAAACCTAGTATGCGAATTAAATGTGACATAAAAAAGCTTATGACAAAGTGAACTGCCTTTTTTAAAGAAATGTCTTTTTGCTTTTGGATTTGCAAACAAATGGGTTAATCTAATTTATGCTTGTATTTCTACTCCCAAAATATCAGTACTTGTAAATGGATCCCCCCATGTTTTCTTTAAAATTAATAGAGGAATCCGTTAGGGCGATCCCATTTCCCCTTTCCTCTTCATCATTATGGCTGATGCTATGAGGAGATATATTAACAATGCAAAATGTGATAATAAAATCTAGGGCATTCAAATTACTAAGGACTTGGATTCTACAACCCATCAAAAATTTGTTGATGATACTATGCTCTATGGCCAAAGTTCTATCTCTGAGGCTAAAGAATATAAAATGATCCTAAATCAATATGCTTTGGCCTTAGGTCAAGAAATCAATAAAGATAAATCATAATTTTTTTTCTTTAATACTCCTCATCTTAAATAGGATATTAGTAAGATAATGAACTTCAAGATAGGTGCCCTTCCTTGTAAGTACCTAGGGCTTTATCTGGACCATGGTTCAAGGTCTTCTTTACTATGGAATCATAATTTAGAAAAAAATTAGAGTTAGAATGACCTCTTGAAAAGGCAAATGGTTAATAGCTACAGGGAGGGAAATTAAGGTCCAATCTGTCCTATCTGCACTTCCTTTATATCAACTTGCCTGTTTAGATCTTCCAGTTAATCAAAGAAATGAACTTAACACAATTTTGAGAATATTTTTTTGGCAAGGTACAGGGGAAAAATATATCTCCCTATTGGATTGGGATAAGGTGTGTAGACCTAAATTGGAGGGGGGTGCTGGTATCGAAGATTTAAAACTTCAAAGCAAAGCTTTTGGGGCTAAATTAGTTTGGAAAATGTTTAAAAATACCAACCTCAAATGGGTTAGAATCCTATCTCATAAATACTTAAATGATCTAAATCCTATCAATATATTTAGAGAAAAGAGTCCCCTAGAGGCTCTAGAATTCGGAACTTCATTTTAGACTGTATATTCATTATCCAAGAAAAGCTTACTTGGAACCTTGGTAAAGGAGAGGATGCCCTTTTTTGGTCAGATTCTTGGGAGTGTCATAAAGCTTTAAATCTTGTAGGTAATTGGGACCAATCCAAATCCATTTTAGAAAATAGTTGGGGTAATAAAGTGAAAGATTATACAACATTAGATAAGGATCATGGATGGAAATGGAAGGATAGACGCATTTTGAATCTCCCTCGGTCTGAAGAAGCTAGTCTTAGCTCTGTCCTAAACTCTAGGAAATTCTCTTTCCATAATGAACCTAAAAAATTAATTTGGGATGGAAAAAAGAGTGGTGTTTATAAGGTTAAGGATGACTATAATTGCCTTAGATCCAAATTATCTCATCCTAAGGACCAACCCCCTCATACCCTAGTTTGGAGTAAAGATGTTTTTCCTAAAGCTGGGGTTTTATCTTGGCTAGTGTGGAATAGAAAGATTCTTACTACTGATCGTTTTCAAAAAATGGGTTTTCATGGCCCTAGTAGATGTCCTTTTTGTGAGCATCAAGAAGAATCTATAGACCACCTTCTTTTGGGATGCTCTTTCTCTATGCATATTTGGAATTGGCTATGTAGCTAGTTGGGATGGAGATCTTCTTTCCCTCATTCTATCTCAAATTTCCTCCTCTCTTGGCCATCCACGTATAAAGATAGTATATATAGCTCGATATGGATTTCAACCCCTTCTATTATCCTCTGGGAATTATGGAAAGAAAGGAACATAAAAATCTTTCAAGATACTAAAATGGACTATACTAAGCCAATTAATAAAATAGAAAACTCCATCATTGAATTTACCAACAACAAATTATGCATACTAACAAAAATAATATGGTTATGACCTTTTGGGATGAAAAAATGAGGAATAGATGGATTGGTCTCAAGCTTCCTCATTTCATTGGTCCTCAGGAGCCATCCTCATCTAAAAAATGGATTAATTATAAATGGACATGACCACCTATATTTGGTTGGTTTAAACTCAATTTTAATGGAGCTTCACGTGGTAATCCTGGCTTGGCTGGGTTTGGATGTTGTATTCATGATTCTGAGGGTAAGGAAATTGCAAAGATAAATAAATTCATAGGTAAAGAAACTAATAACTAGGCAGAATTGGAAGCCTTAGTAGAAGGCTTAACTCTTGGTAAAAAACTAGGCATCAAAAACTTAGCCATAGAAGGTGACTTTGTAATTATAATTAATTCCCTAAGGAAGGGCTCTCTTCTTAATTGGAGACTCAACTCAATCTTATCAATAGCATTTATCTTATGTAAATCCTTTGATAACATTACCATCAATCACATATATAGGGAAGGAAATGTTACAGTATATTAATTAGCTAATTTAGCTATTGAGACTTATCTCGCTAGATCACTACCTTAATTTAGTACTAAGATAAATTGTTTTAGTATAATCTCAATCTGCAGGCTTGAATCTTAGCTAATAGACCAAATTAATTACCTTTGAAATACTTTATTCACCTCATAATAAATTTCCTTCCTTTAAGTTTGTGACCTTTAGGTTAATTTGTTAATATAGGAGGATAAAGTACTTTATACTTAACATAGTTAATTTATCCACGCTTGTATTTGGCGTCTAATCTGAGATCTATTACCATATCTTTTAAATTCCTTAAATAGCTTTATATAATCCTAATCTTAGAGTATGTCTACCTCATCATTACCCTAGAAACCTGTGGAGGACATATAGCTCAACTTATAACATCATTACATGACATGATGTGTTAATAATGAATACTTAACCCTTATTAGAGCTACCCTTTCATCATTTCGTAGTGTCTCTAAATAAGATTATTTCAACTGGTTTCTCTAGAAACTTCTAGTGTAGTTTATTAATAGGTGAAATTTTTTGAGATCTCTCTTATAGTAAGTCGTGCTCAGGTTTTTATCTCTCATCATTTTGTGTAGCATGGATACCAAGATTATGGTTTTTCATGCTGAGGACAATAGGCAGATGACTTTTAGAGGATGCGTCCAGCCAGAACAATGGAATCACATTCTCCTACCATTGGATGATCTTGTCAGAAGAGCTGTCGAGATGATTTTTAATGAAGATAAATATGATTTTGAATTTACTCTGCATACAAATGGGGAAATTGTGGGTACATTTATAGCTTTCCTTTTTCTTGCTAAAATCCCTAAAACTGACATAGCTACCCTAAGTAAAAGATTTTTCTCTAAAGAAATCTTGTTAGGTCTAGAGAAAGTTGTATTCAATGTGGATGAGAACCTAGAAATTCCTCTCCCGGAGGTATATATGAGAGAAAAAATAGGTATCTTGGTAGATGATAAGATCACCCTATGACGCCCTATATGTTTCCTCCAAAATAAATATGTTTTCAATGATAATTGAGTTTCAGTGGAATAAAATATCCACTTTTTATTGAAATGGCTAAGGGTCATCCCATCTTCTGATACTGTGTGGTTCTACAAATATCTCCAAGAAGAAGAATACCAGGTTCCCGCCTCCATGGAAAATGTTAATCTTGACAATATCCATATCATTGCACCAATTATTGCAAAAAAATAGTTGGCATAAAATGAACAAGAATGATGCTAAGGAAAAAGGAAAGATGCCTGAAATTGATATCAAAGGAGATCACGATGACTCAGATGAGATGATTATAATTAAGAACAAATAGTAAGGACTTTAGTTTAGCATAGTGATAGGTTTAATTATGCAGTATATGTAGACTTTTAGACGCCTCCATCGGAACAACAGTAGTAGTTTTGTATTAACTCCCTAACTTTATAGATATATAGTCACTAGATAGATCCTTTTTTTGCTTACTCGAGATATAACAGTTATCCTAAAAACATTTGCTACATATACAATTATCTTTATTAACTATAAGAATATATAGTTTTTATTTTAAAAATTAGTTTCTTCTGTAGATAGCTATCTTTCTCAGAAAGAAAGTAGATAATAGCAAGTTTTATGGGTGTTAATGGTATAGGTTTATGAGAAAGATCTATTTCTTTTCTGCATTACTTTACAGTTAAATAAACAATAACCCTATTCATATACTTTCTCTCCTTCTAAACCTGGAAACTTTTGTAATACACATGTATGTAATTTATTCCTAAGGAAGCAAAATCCTTACCAACTAATAAAAGACTGAATTTCCCTTTAAACATAATCTGACAGGGGCTTTAGGTATCTCCATAATTTTTATCATGCACCTTCCAGTCAGATCTCTCCTCCTCATCCCAAGCTATTGAAGGCTTTTTGTGTACCTCTTATTTTACATGTGAGTAAGTTCTGAGATGTATTGTTGCTTACGGATTTTAGAACCAAGATGTTCCTTATATTGATAGGAATCTCCTAAGTTGGCCTTTGATAAGATGTAATGAGTTTATGAGGTGGTTTTAGGTCATTAATAGTTATTTATGTATTAGATTATGTGATTTTTGTAACTTCCTTGGCTAATCTAACAACTATTTAGTTACCAATGATTGCCCTCCTCCTAGAGAACTGAACCATTTTTGGAAACTATAAGTAACCAAACCCAATCTCTTTCCCCATTCATCCTACACTTTCCAATCCCTCTCAGGTATGACTAATATCATTAAAATTACAAGCTCCAAAGTCCAGATTTCCTTTGATGGTGAAATAACCATTAACTGTCTTAAGGCAATAATGTTATCAACCCACAACTTAGTCCTCCATGCAATTTTTAAAATCCTGAGCAAGGAATTTATCACCAATACTAATAACTTTAGGGTCAACTCCAACATTCTTGCAATGATTATTGCATCAACATTTCAAGTTGACCCAAGGAAAGAAGACATTGGATGATTGTGTAGAAGGATCTTTAAGAAACAATATCTGCATAACCTGGGGAAAATGATCCAAAATATCAGATCAGATTTGACTATTTCGAAGCTAAAATTCTATAATACCCCTACTATTGGTGGAGTACATGCTCCTTCTTATTCGGTCTTTACTTCTGAGGACCTTGATTCTTTTATTGGAACAACACCTTCTATCAAAAGAAATCTGGTCTTCTTGTTTGTTTTCCTCCATGTTTGTTTTCCCGAGGAGGAAGATTACTTTGAAGTATTCATTAGGGAAGATGATGTTGAGAACACATATAGGGATGGATTTAGTGAGTTTGAAATTGAGGAAGGTGGAAATAGCATGATATAGGAAATCTACAAGTTTATCAAAGATAAAGTCTATCCTTTTTTAGAAATTAGTTTGAGACCGTTTCTTATTTTGCTTCCTTTTATAATTTTCTCAAAACTTTCATATTATTCTGAGTATGTGTGTATATCTTCTTTCTTACTTAGATAGAGGCTACTATATGAATTTCTTGTTTATAACCGTTATATAGTGGCTTCTTAGTGTTTCATTCTCTTCCGCTGGAAATAAGTATCTTGTATTTATTCTACAGACTATCTCAAGCTAGATATGGCTAATCTATGTCAACATATTTAGATTAATAGAATGGTCACTATATAGATGGAAGATTGATATATATTCTCATGAATATATATATCATTTTATGTATATACTTACCAAATTATTGATGTTTATATGTGGATGAGGTTCAATTATGGTACGTATTTTATAGGTACTATGCATATTAAAGGTAGTATTTCTCTTCCTTTCTTGTTATACCTGTGATTAAACAATACTAGTAAAAGGATCATCTTCTATGGGTAGATGTTGTCATAATTTACTTTCAAATATTAAACGATGTAAAGAGTATAACTGTAGGAATTCCTTTTCTTTATCTGTCTAAGGGTTGTGTCCTTCTTCACCTTGGAGATTTTATTTGTAAATAATAGTACCTCAATATGAACTTTCCTCCTTTCTGTGATGTTAGGTTAAATTGGTATGAATTATTAGGTAAAATTTTAAAAATTTGGTATTACATAATAATATTAAACTAACCTTAAGAGAAATAATAAAATATCGACCCTGTTTCAAATAAGAAGCTTCTATAATTTTTGACCAGATTTTAACTGGGATAATCCCACTATTCACCTGCATATAATACCCATGTCGAATTTTAAATTCTAATCTGGATGTGTAGCAGCTTGTTAGATTATATTTTCAACACTTATTGTAAAACACTAAATCTCCATCCACATCTAAAAAAAAAAAGATATATATAATAAAAGAAAGATATGGATTCTTGTACTCCTATTTTTGTGTATGTTATATATTCATTAACTTTGTGATTTTAGGGGTGGGTAGTTTTTTAGTCCATTATATTATTTTCTTGCTATTATTCAGAGGTCTAATATCTTTTTTTCTCTTCTCTTCTTTGTATAGCTGGGACCTTCTTGTGTACTAGTACAGTTCCGAAGCTACTATGATTTTTGACCAATTTTAACTAGGATAATTCCTTATTCACCTGAACACAACATCTAATTTGAATTAATAATTAATCTAGATATAAAGCGGCTTGTTAGATTATATTTTTCAGCACTAATGATAAGTACTTAATATCAATCCACATCTAAAGATAAATAATGTTTTGATTAATATACAAAATGAAGATAGATATGGATTCTTGTATTCATGTTTATCTTTTATGATATATTTTCATTAACATTGTGATTTAGGGGTGGAGAGATTTTTTTCCTTATTAAATTTTCTTTCTATGTGTCAGGGTTCTAGTATTTCCCCTTCTTCACTCTTATGTGTCTAGCTAGTAATCTTCATGTTAATGAGTTTGGTAGAAGTGTAGTTTGTGAAGATTTGGGTTATGTAGGCTTATGCAGGTATATCAAGGATAGGAAATAAAGGACCTTCTCTGAGAAGATTATGGAAAGTTTGTTATTGAATTTGTAATTGTAATTGTAATATATTTTAATAGCCTGCACTCTTCTGAGTAGATTAGGTAAACTGTAATAGATTGTAATAGGTTTTTGGAAATGATTTTTGATAATAAGGGGTATGTCCCTTGGAACTATTTGTATGATATGGACTTAGTCCTAGGCAAGACAAGAGGTTTTCTTCTCCATTCTTTCCTACCAGTGCCTGCAGTGAACGAAGATATTTGTATTTAACTTTATGATCAATAAAATTACTTGGCTTCGACCTTTGCCTATAAAAAAAACAATGATTGAGTTTCTATGTACAAGTCATGATCGAGTTTTAACATGTATGTGTTTGTTTGACATAAATTCATGTATGTGTATATATATATATATATATATATATATACATAAATGCATATGTATATAAATTTATATGTATATCATGTATAATATAATTATATATATATGTATAATCTATATTTATATATCTATGTATGTGAAAAATCAAAATCCTCAAGTGAAATGCAGTGTTTGTATCTTGGGAAATAGAATTTAACAAGGTGAAGAATGAGGGAAGTGAATAATTTAATCTTCATTTATTGGTACCCTTGAGGGAAAATATTATATGGGAAAACAAGAAAAGTGAAGGGATACTTTACTTCATTCTCTTAATATCTTATTTAATCATTGCCTATAGTTGGTGATTTGGGATCGATAGTAAGTAGGTGCAGAGCCAAACTTTTGTCCCTTATGGGAAAGTTGCACAAGATAATAGAGGAAAATCCATGGGCTCTAGAAGGGATTATTTCACTATCATTTTCTTGCATGAAAGGAAATGGTAGTGGACTTGAGATATTAATGAGTAATGCACTTTGAGTAATTTACATTCCCAAGCTAAAACCCCTTGATGCAGATTTCAAAGTCATAACAAGGTTTTAAAATTAGCTTCACCATTACAATTGGCAATCTTACTTCTTAATATTATTATATTTCTCCCTTTATGTTTTGAGAAGGTGGAAGGGATGAAGGACCAGCTTGTTCACATTCATCCAGAAGTCATTTTGTTCTCATTGTAGGAGTCTTTTAGAGATCAAAAAATATTAGAAGAATGAAAGAAAAATGAGGAGTTTTTTTCAAGTGACAACTATTTGTACATGCTTCAAACCAGAGAGGGTAGGTTCAGGAAAGGCCATGTTTTAGCTATTTCATTGGAAGAGTATTTAGAAAATATTCTAAAAAGGTGAAATTTTCTTGACATCCTAACCCTTTGGATACAAGTAGTAGACATATCCAATTATGTGTGTCTCTCACTCTCCTCCTCTTCCCTCTCCCCCCCTCTATCTTTCCACCTTATCCATCTCTCCCCCTCCTTTCTTCTCTCTCCTCTCTCAAATTTTTCATTCAATGAGGTCCCTTACTCCTATATAACATACAAAAAACTATAAGTTTATAAAGGATTTCCATATGGAATCTACATATGAATCACTAACCAACAAAAATAACCTTATGAACCTATGAGTTCATTCAAGATTTTATTTAATGAAACTCATTAGAATTTGTGAACATTGGATTCGAGGGAAATACATCTAAAGATGCTATGAAATTATGTGGGTGTGATATTTTTCACGGTTTCAAATCAACCTTCCTTTGGTGGACAAGAAACATGTATTTGCAGTATACACTATTAACACTAGATTCAAGAGAAATACATCTAAAGATGTTTTGGAAGTATGTGAGATTGAGATTTTGAAATTTTTTAAGTTAGCCTTCCTCTAATGGATAATAAAAATGTGTTTGCCTTATGATTTTTCAACATTGGATACAATAGAAATACTTATGAAGATGTTGCAAAAGAATGTTAGTGTGAACTTTTACAATGGTGTATTATGATAACTTGGGTTTTAAAGGCACGAGTGTATTTTGAATAATCTAATTGACTATAGAGAAATTGAATTTTCTAGGATTTATTTCAAGTTCAATGACTTTTCTAGGTGTTTCTAGCTTGAATGTGCAATGCAATAGGTATTTTCAGGTCCATGTAAGATGATTTATTCTATTCTGAGCTTGGCTTGCATGTCTTCTAGAAAAGATTCACAAAATTCTAGGATAATGTAGTCAGGTATCCCTTGATTCCACTTGTTTTTCCAAATTATACTTTCCCTTGAGGATGTCAACAAGAAATATATTGAACTCTCTCTCTCTCCCTCTCTCTCTCTCTCCACAAAATTTGGGAGCAACAAAATCCTATATGTGCACCCTTGCAAAATCACTACAATCTATTATCTCTTACACAGTATAAAAGAATTGGAAATTCAATAGCTGGTTGAACAAGAGGGAAGAACTAGGATGATTTTATGAGAAAGTTAAACTCTCTCTCTCTCTCTCTCTCTCTCTCTCTCACACACACACACACACACACACACACACACACACACCCTCTCCCCTTTTCCCTTTCCCCTTACTCCCTCTTTATTAAAACTCTAAGTAATGTTTACACATTAATTTCTCTAAACCTATTCACATTTCCCCCTAAAATTCTCATGGGACTCATCTTTAAGGACCAAAAATGCAAACGTGTTAGGTTTCTAATGATCCTAGAGAGCTAATGGTAAGTAGGTCTTCTCAATCTTGGATCATGGTGGAAGTAGGAACTTTAAAGTGCATGGATAAATGTTGGTATCCTCAACCCAACCATAACACAACCAATAAATGTCACTCCTTAATGTGTATCAACTAAGGCTTGTTTCACATGTCTAGGGTTGAATTATTCCATTATTGTCAGAGGAAAAAATAGTATGGAGTGAGGGGAGGGAGGGAGGGAGGGAAGAGAGAAAGGGAGAGTGGAGAGAGGAAAAAAAATCTTCCAAACTATCCAGAACACAATCCATACTTAGCACCTTAGGTACAATATACTTAACCCATACTTATTTTCCTCCTTACATTCCCCAACCATGACCAATAAATGCCACTCTTTATTGTGTACCAACTAGGGCTTATTTTCCATATCTAATGTCAAAGTAATCCATTTTTGGTGGGGCAATAAAATATGATGGAGAGTGGAAGAGAGGGAGAGAAATATTTAAAACTATTTAGAAGAATAGAAAGAGGGCAGAATAGGATTGGACATAATTTAAAAATCATCTAAATGGTACTATTATTTAAGAAATAGAACTACTCCTTCTATGGTTTCTCTTAGAGAATCATGGTGAATCCTGTTAGTACTCTCAAAATTTTGAAGAAATTTGGAGTTACTACGTAAAAATTTCCCTGAAAGGTTACGGAGAAGGATTGCTTTGAATGCATGAAAAAAGAGACCTGATGTTTTTTCATGAAATACCACTTGGGGAGTGGGTTCAACACATTTCACTAAGCAAGTATAGTGGGATCACATCCAGTCATTTTTTAATCATATCTCCAAAAATACAAACTGGTTCAAGCTAAATTTTTAATATGTTTGAGGTAACCATGTGTGCACACTACAGAAAAAATTTCAGAAAAACCCAGATTGAAAATCAAAAGTTATGGTCATCTAAGTATTTGCAGTTGTAGACTATAATTCAGCTCGTCGCGCAGTCGCACAAGTAGCTCATCGCTCAGTCGCGGACCAAAATGAGCTCATCGCGCAGTCGCGCATGATTTTCAAGGGAATGAAAAATGCATGCGAGTTGGCGATTCAGCTCGTCGCACAGTCACACAAGTAGCTCGTCGCTCAGTCGCGGACCAAAATGAGCTCGTCGTGCATGATTTTCAAGGCAATGCAAAATGCATGCGAGTTGGCCATTTAGCTCGTCGCGCACTCACACAAGTAGCGCATTGCTCAGTCACGAACCAAAAGGAGCCCGTCGCGCATGATTTTCAAAGCAATGCAAAATACATGCGAGTTGGCGATTTAGCTCATCGCGCACTCGCACAAGTAACTCGTCGCTCAGTCGCGGACCAAAATGAGCTCGTCGCGCATGATTTTCAAGGGAATGTAAAATGCATGCGAGTTGGCGATTTAGCTCATCGTGCACTCGCACAAGTAGCTCGTCGCTCAGTCGCAGACCAAAATGAGCTCGTCGTGCAGTCGCACATGATTTTCAAGGCAATGCAAAATGCATGCGAGTTGGCGATTTAGCTCATCGCGCACTCGCACAAGTAGCTCGTCGCTTAGTCGCAGACCAAAATGAGCTCGTTGCGCAGTCGCGCATGATTTTCAAGGTAATGCAAAATGCATGCGAGTTAGCGATTTATCTCGTCGCGCAGTCGCAGAGGCTATGCAGACATGAATTTTTAGAACCAACCAGGAGGTGCCACTTGTCCAATTCTGGTGCACTGTGAGAAAAAGGGATTAAAATATACATATTTTAAAATGTCATTTCAATTCAATAGTTTGACTATTGAAAATATTTCCAATATTTCAAAATTATTTAGGAAATGTGCACGGGAAGGCAAAGTTTGCTTAGTGATTCAGGGAGCATTTTTTATCATAAATATTAAGTGTTATATACCATTGGAAAGGTCTTAAGATGAAGATTTGGATTTTGCAATCCTTTTGGGTGCAGATCAGATCAGATTTTTGCAGTTACAGAAGAGATCAATTTCAGATATTTTGGTAGGAATTGACAGGTGTCAGTGAAAAAATTGGTTTTCTCAAATTCCTATATATCTATTGTCTTCTCAATTGTAGAAAAAGATGTTGAAATTTATGCTGCTGGGTAGCTTCCAGGATTTTGAGTCTTAATTTTTTTGTTCATGGTCTTGCAATGTACAGTTTTCAGATGATTTTTAATGAAAAATAAAGGAAATCCCTGTTTAGAAACTTGTCTGATGTCTTTGTATGTCTGTTTTGATTCTTGTATATTAACTTGTAAGGCATGTTAATATACCAGTTACAAGGTATCTGTGGGTTTGAATCTGAGTTTCTCTCAAGGAGAGTAAGTCTTGTTTTCAAATTCTGAGAATTCTAAGTCTGCATATGAATATGATGTCCAGGAATTGAAATGAGAAGAATGGTTTGCAAGGCATTTCATTTGGGTTTTTGAGTTTGGAGTTAGAAGTTTTCTGGGAGTGCACATCTGTTTGACTCTGTTGCCTAATAGATAAGGCACTGGTCTCTGGTCTGTCTGGTAGTTTCTTCATCAATCAATTATTCAAATCATTTTCCCTTTCTGTTTAAAGAGCTATGAATGATTATTATATCAAGTGTGATGGGTAGGAATCCATCTCATGATTCACTGAAAGAAGTGAATCCAATAGGTACACCCGCCTGAGCCTGTGATCTTGAAGTGTAGGAGGGTTTGTTTGATCCTCGTTAATTAGCCTTTTCTCTGACAAGGTCAGGGAAAAATGCTAACAAATCCAATGTTTAATCTCGAGAGAGAGAGAGAGGGAGAGGGTAAGGGACAATGAGGGAGAGGTAGAGAAGGAGATAAATCTTCCAAACTATCCAGAGCAGGAGAAAGATGACTAAAAATAATTGGACATAGTTGCAACATCATCTTAACAATCTTATCATTTAGGAAATAGAACTAATCCTTCTATGGTTTCATTAGAGATTTTTCTTGCAGAATCAAAATAGATCAATAACTGACCAACTCTATAACTCTCAAATCCTAATTCTAACAAGACAAAGTCTAATTAATGAGGATAAAAGACCCCCCTTCACTTTGAGCTCCACATCACTCAGGTGGGTATTACCTAATCTGCACACACATGACTCCTTTGTAACAAATACAAGCTTACAAATATATAACTGTGGAATAGTTTTCAAACCTTTAGGTAACAAATACCTAAATATTTTGTCAAGTCTTATGCAATATTCTACTTGCATAGAGAATGTCTGAAAACTAGAGCAATCCTAATTCTTAACAACATGAAAGGGAAATTATTTTCAATTATGTTTTGGTTAATGAATCTCTGAAATACCCCAAGTCTTTCATAGACCAGCGCCTTATCCAATGGGCAAAATAGTCAAACATAACATTACAAAGAAGATCATGAACAAAGGAAAACATCATAGTCTGATATGTCTATATGCCTTACATAAGATATACCCTATCAATCAAGTTCTACTTGTGAATTCACCTGTGTATTCAAATATGCAATTCCCTACTCAAAGAATTTAACCCTCCCCTTGGAAGAGACCTTGGAATAGACAATACATTAATCAACATCCACTGAAATACAAGTTTGGAATATCCTTAATATCCCATCTCATACATATCTGAATACATATCCTAAATCATAGCTATCCCTTGAAGAACTCTATTGCAAGCTTTACAATAGACAAAACTAAAACACCCTGGATGCCCTAGTTTATATGATTAATAAATATAATGGAGACAACTTGATAATATAACAACAATACTAAATTTTATTCGTAAGCAAGTTGTTACAATGATGTTATTCCCTAAAATAGAAAGGATACAAGAACACCCTTTATGCATAGAAGAGAGAAAATATATACAAAGGTACCACACTTGGAACTTACTCTGAACTTTTGTAGAGAAACTGAATGAAATTTGGAACTCCCAAAACAGAGAAAAAAATAGGAACCCTTACATAAAAGAAAAGATGGATACAAATAGAAGAAGGAAACCCTAAACTTTATGTCTAATTGGCATATGTCCTTGAAATCTGATTTTTACTTATCCTTCAATTCTCCACTGACTTGATCTTTCTTCAAAAAGATCTAAAAATATAATATAATCTCCATCGGACACTTCAAAATATGATTTCACTTGTCTTTTCCAAAATCTGACTCCACCAAAGAAATCTAATCTTATCCAGCAACTGTCTCTTCTTGCAATCAATCGCTTCAACAAATTTGATTTCATTCTCTTCAAAATCTGATTTCATTTGCCTCTGAGAAAATCCTCCATGAATGCTTCTCGTCCAAGCTTTGAAATAAATATATTTCACCAGATAATAGAATAAGACTATGTTGAACTTGCACATTACTTTAATCTTTTTGCATTTTATAATCCTTTGTCTATGCAAATTTAATCTTATTTGCCTTTTAATATTCTACATAGACTATATCTTTTAATTCCCTTTAATTTTTAATCTTGTGCACATTCCTATGCCTTTGAAATTCTCTTTTATGCAATTTTGCCCCAGAATGCACCAGATTTGGACACTTGGCATGCTCTGATTCACTTCTCTTAAATGGCCTGAGAACTCCTCCTCTAACCCTGGTTCACTTGGAGATTTGGAGATAACTTAGTCTCTAGATCTCTGAAACATTTCCTCAACCATGGTTAGTTTTGGAGGATTGGAGACAAGCCTCAGTCTTTAAGTCTCTGAATAAACTCTACCCTAACCCTACCTTGACCACAGGTCATCTTTTATAGTGTATCTCTGAATCTCTGAAGGACTTCCTTAACCATGGGTTTACTTGGAGATTGCACGCGAGCCCTTGATCAAGATCTGCATCTTACGGTTGGGGCTTAATCTCAGAATGCTAGGCACTTAACTATTTACATTTGGAGATTTGGCATAGTGGTTAGTTAACCTCTATCTCTAAATCTCAAAAGGAAACTGAATTAACTGCTAGGATCTTGTGACCTCGCGCACGGTTAGTTTATAACCAGTCACTGAATCTCTGATGCTATCTGACTTAACTGCTAGCATTTAGTGACTTGGCACGCAGTTAGATGATGGTTACTTCCTGATCTCTGAATGTTATCCTTAACCACGATCTCTTCTCGTGACTTCATGTGCTACTGCCATATGTCTGCCATGTCACCAACCATCTAGCACCATCTGTGTGCCACTTGTTCACCAGCTCATCACCAAAATTTCATATCAACCAAGTGGGCACACTTCCCAAGGCACCACCTGTGCGTATGTGGAGAGCCTCTTGCTCTTTCTCACAATGCACTATATTTGTGCCTTTGCTTTTAAACACCTCAAAGTTTACTTCTGGGACCAATGTGGGATTAAACTTCCCAAGTTTTTGTTAGTAATAACTGAGAGGGGGGGGTGAATCAGTGGCTTCAAAATTTATCCTTTAAAATTAACCACCAATCAATAAATCTCAGATTATTATGTCCCTACAAGATGCATGCCATGAAATACTAATGATGATTAACTATCTATCGGTTTTTTTTGTCAATCATTATTCTTTCTTGATTACCGATAAGCAGTATAACTATTTACCGAAACTCAGTAAATAAGCAGAGTATACCAATCAATCTAGAGTTAGCTATTTAAGATACAAAATAGTAAAGAAATGAATCATACACACATAACACATGAATTTTTAATGTGGAAACCCTGTTAAGGGAAAAACCACTGGGACCGGTACCCCAAATTTTCACTCTTCTGATGTGAGCCCTATTAGGAGCCAACCCTGTTAAAGGTTACAAACACACTGTTAAGTGCGACCTTGTTAGAGGATTTTATACATAGAGGTTTTCACTTAGTATCGGGCATCTATTGCTACCATCCTTGAATCAGCCTCCTTCTTAGACTATCAATAGGTATCAGGCAAGTCCAATGCTACTTCCATGAATCAACCTTTTTGGCACTCCTTGAGATGTACCTCAGTATATAGAAGACTGTAAGTCCTGCTCGGTTAAGAGACTTGATGCTTCAATGGTTAAACTGAAACACTATGACCTATTCATATTGCAACTTTGAATTGCAGATTTTTAGATCTATTTAAGTACATTACCTCTCTGACCAGTGTATCAATTCAATCCTTTGTGCTCCATACTTTCTTCTTTGTGATGCTGTGCTCACTGTTCGTCAGTGTCTGCATAATTCCTTAGCTCTTCCTTCATCTTGTTTGATCAGGACTTTATGAATTTTTTCTCTATCAGTTTCTCTTCAACATCCTCTTTCTATTCACTCCCCTTAATCCCATTTGTAAATGAATTAATCTTGTCTCTTATATAGACAAGATATTCATTGTTTCTTGATTCTTGATTCTTGACTCTTGGCGTGAAAAAAATCCAGCCAATTAGATTTAAAGCATAACTCCTGATTTGTCTCATAGATATCTTCTTGCCAACTGTACAAATCATCATTAAATCAATCACTTATCTCTGGTCGAATAAAACAAAGTAGACAACTAGTTAAGTCTATTTTTAGCTTTGCCAGTTAGATATTTTGTCATTTTCTGAACTTTCTATTCCTTCGGTCACCACTACAGTTAGTTGTCGGTGACAACTGACAGTTTCATTAGTGAGACTCCAGTTATCTTCATGATCTCCATTCATCGGGCATCATTGGAAATTTACTCGTCGGGTAACCTTTTGACTTTTCTCGTCAGCATCCTGTGGTTTTGTTTTGTCGGGTAACCTTCTGACTTTTCTCGTCGGCATCCTATGGTTTTGCTTCGTTGGGAAACACTATACTTCTGATTGTTGGGTATCACTATGACTGTTCTTCTTTTCTCTGACCGTCAGTGTGCACTCCGTTGATTTTTTTTTTTCACTTAGTGAATACTTGACTTTTATGCATTGCTGAAAGCATAACCTTTGTTCCTTTGATTCTCTAAAGTCTTTAGCATTATGTACATGACCGTACAGATGATATCATGTTGACATCAATGACAATACACTACATTAAGTGATTTAATTCCTTGCATTATCTTCAACTTAACATTGTCAAACATTCAATAAGTTACATGCCATCAATCTCTCCCTTTGGCATTGATAGCAACATACTATATTATCACACTATATTATTTCTAATACAATATGAAATACAACAATTGAGATTCATCAAACTACCAATCTTTTTGTTTTGATAATCGATAAATGTCCAACCATCGGTAAACTCTATTTTAGCTTAGATTTGATTCTTGTAGTTCTCTGTATTCTGATGTGTTGTGTTCTTTCCTTGTGTCAATTTCTCTCCCTTGACCATTCTTTCTCTTTTGATGTCTTTTTCTCTTGTCAACAACTCTCCCTTTGTATATTCGTTTAATACAATTTCTTTCTCTAAGGATATAATCTCTCCTTGTTGGAGTAATGTGATAATGGATAATCACTTTCCCTTTCTAGAAAGATCTGATAATATGGATAATTTGTCTCCCTTTGACAACAATTCCAAACAAAAATTTTACAAATATTTGACATTCATGTCAAACAATCATTTTTCTCCATCCATAATATATTCCTTGAATTTTCCTTATCCTATCAGCAATATGTCAATATGCTCTGGTGCTCGGTGCTGATATATACCTATCTATATATATATGTAGCTTTGAAGTTCATCTCTTTGCTTGCGTCAACATTACTGATATTATGATAATATGTAGGCTGATGTAGCCTTCTAGTCATTTTACTGACTGGTAGACAAGGGTTTGACCCCTAGTCTCTTTCTCAAGTACTCAAATGTATCCTTGGGCAGTAGCTTAGTGAAGATATGAGCTAGTTGTTCTTTGGATTGCACATACTCAAGTGTCACTTCTTTTGCTTGAACTTGTTCTCTCAAATAATGATACTTGATGACAATATGTTTAGTCTTAGCATGCATGACTAGATTCTTGGAAATGTTTATTGCACTGGTATTGTCACAATAGATAATTACTGGTTCAAGAATTTTCATATGCATACCTTCCAGTAACCATTTGATCCATAAAATATTTGAACAATTTGTAGCAGCAACAACATACTCTGCTTCTGCAGTAGACTGAGAGATGCATCCTTGCTTCTTGTTAATCCATGTGACAAGTCTGTCACCCATAAAGAATGCTCCTCCAGTTATTCTCTTCCGGTCATCAATATTTCCAGCCCAATCAACGTCGGCAAACACCTTAAGTTCAAATTTGCCTTCTCTTCTATACCATAAGCCACATTCCTCAGTATTCTTCAGATATCTTAAAATCCTTTTCACAGTAGTCATATGTGATTCCCTGGGGTTAACATAAAATCTAGCAACAATTCCTACTGTATGTGCAATATCTTGTCTAGTGTGTGCAAAATACACAAGTTTTCCAATCATTGATCTATACAAAGTTTGATTTACCTTTGTTGTCTTGTCCTCCTTTGTCAACTTACATCCAGTAGCCATCAGTGTTCCAACTAGTTTGGAATCTTCCATCTTGAATATTTTCAGGACCTCTTTAATGTATTTGGAGTGTGTAATGAAAATACCTTCACTTTGTTGAATGATCTATAGACCAAGAAAGAACTTGATCTCTCCAAACATAGATATCTCAAACTCTTTTCTCATCTCATTAGCAAATGATTTGCATAGCATATCATTGCCTCCAAATATGATATCATCAACAAATATTTCAGCAATCAAAGTGTTAGCACTAGTATCTTCCTTCAAATAAAGATTAATATTTTCACTAGTCCTTACAAATCCAACACTTATAATATAGGAATGAAGTCATTCATACCAGGCTCTTGGAGCTTGTTTCAATCCATACAAGGCTTTATAAAGTCCACATACCATGTTTCTTTTGTCTAGATCTACAAACCCTTTTGGTTTCTCAATGTATACCTCTTCTGCAAGTATTCCATTTAGGAATGCTGACTTGACATCCATCTGGTATACCTTGAATCCTTTGAATGCAACATAAGAAAGTAGTATTCTTACACCTTCTAGCCTAGCAATAGGTGAAAAGGTTTCTCCATAGTCAATACCTTCCTCTTGTGCATACCCCTTGCATACTAGTCTTGCTTTGTTTCTTGTGACTTCTCCATTCTCATTCAGCTTATTCCTGAATATCCATTTAGTACTGATGACGTTCTTGTCATCTGGTCTTGGCACAAGTGACCATGTCTTGTTCTTTCTAATTTGCTCAATCTCATCATTCATAACACTTATCCATTCTTCATTATCTAGTCCAGCATTGACAGATTTTGGCTCAAACTCATAATTTAAACAACTTGAGTTTAAAGACTTACTTCTTGTTCTTGTACCAACTTTCTTATCTCCTATGATTTGGATCTCTGGATGGTTATTTCTTACATATATTGCAAGTATAGGTATGACTCTTTGTCTATCATCTTGATCATCATTTTGTCCTTCATTCTGTTCTTCATCACCTTGCACATTATTTTGATCATTATCCCGACCATCGGTATTTACAGCCTGATCGTCGGTTACAACATTTTGTTGCTCGGGAATTAAGCACTGTTGCTCAGGTAGAGTGTTGGGTTCTTCATAGTATACAAACTTGTTGTAGTTTTCTGGTTCTTTTGTGCTTTCTAGCTCATTCTTTTCTGCAAATTCATCTATCTTTACATTTTCACTTTCAACAATTTTTTTAGAGGCCTTAATAAGACATTTATAAGCCTTGCTTTTGGTGGAATACCCTAGAAAGATACCTTCATCACTCTTGGTGTCAAGCTTTCCATTTCTA
>MU225787.1:599572-610726 GCA_018584345.1 Thuja plicata
TTGAATTCTTCAGATTTATCTTTTAGAAACATAACTGTCATCATTCTAGAGTAATCATCAACAAAGAGAATAAAATATCTATCTCCATAATAACTCTTTGTCCTCATTGGTCCACATAGATCAGTATAGACTAATTCTAGAATATCTTCAGATGTATGGGTTCTACTTTTGAAACTAGACTTTGTCATTTTACCTTTTTGACAATTCTTGCACATGATGTTGTCGAGCTTTGTCATTGTCGGTAAGCCTCTTACATTTCTCCTTCTGCTTATTTTCATCATGTTTTCAAAATTCACATGACACAATCTTTTGTGCCACAACCATATGTCTTCATTTCTATTCATTAAGCAAGTGGTGTTAGTATCATTCAGATAGAATAAGTTACCTTTTGGCTGTTCACCGATACCAAACAATCTTCCTGATTCATTGAAGATCTTTGCCTTCTTATTCTCAAATGCTACTCTGTGACCTAAATTATTCAGCTGAGAAACACTCAAAAAATTATAATTCAATCCTTTTACCCAATAAGCATTTTCACATTTAATTAGGTTATTCAACATTATAGTTCCTTTACCTTCAACTGGACAAGGTGTATCATTACCCATTCTTACTGTACCACCATTATAATACTCAAAAATGTTAAACTTTTTTTTGTCATCAGTCATGTGGTGAGTGTAGCCACTATCTATAATCCAAATGTCATTTTTGCTAACCTTAGATATGAGTGCAGATTCTACATACCTTTCATCTTCATCTAAATAATCTTTCATAGCCACAAACACCATCTCGATGTCATCATCAGGTTCAGTGTCAGTATCTTCATCTTTGCAAGCAGCTAGGTCACTGGCTTTCTTTCCTTTGTCCTTGTAGTCTTGGGTATCTCTTCTTTCTGATTGTCGATAACTTCTGTAATCCTTGTTATCACTTGTATCAGATTTCTTTTCAAAAAATCTTTCATTAAATCTGTCATCTTTTCTTCTGTTAGGACATCTTGCAACAAAGTGTCCAATCTCTTTACAATTAAAGAATACAAGTGGTAACTTGCCTTTGTATTTACCTTTGCCTCTTTTCATTCTTCTAGCCATAAGTGCTTCTATTTCATCTAGATCTTCTTCTTCACTTTCACTTTCACTATCTCTTTTAGATGTGTGTCTATGACTTGATTTTCTTATTATCATAGAAGACTTAAATGCATACTCTAAGTTTGGTAAGACACTATTATCAAAGTTATTCATCTCAAATGAAATCAGTCTACCAATTAAACTATCAAGAGTAACTGTATTATTTGCTACTGCTCTCATTTCTTGAATGACAGAAACTCTAATAGCACATACAGGCAGTAAGATTCTCAAGATTTTACTTACCACTATCTCCTCTTCAAGTGTACCTCTAACTCCTCATATAGCATTGACTACTTTGATTATTGTGCTATACTATGTGATGTTTTCTCCTTTTTCTCCTTCTTCCATTCTGAGATCATCAAAATTTCCTCTAAGGATTTCTGCCTTGGCTCTCAAAACATTTGTATCACCTCGATGTATAAGCTTCAGTTTGTCCTGCATCTTCTTTGCAGTTTTGCAATCTTTGACATCTTCAAATTCAACATCAGAGAGTGAGGATGAAATCTCTATGACCATGCAGTTGTGCTAATGCTTCTCTCTCAATTGATCTACTGTCAATACTCCTGCGGGAAACATATATTCAGTATCTAGAAATTAAGTAACATCATTACCAATACCTGATAAGTGGAGTCTTATCCTACTTTTCCATGAAGCAAAGTTGTCTTTGTTCAACTTGGACACATCTTGTCTGCTCATCTTGTGATCTTTAACTTAGGTCTTGAAACCTTCCTTTCTAAGCACACAAGCTCTGATACCAATTGTTAGTAATAACTGAGAGGGTGGGGGCGGGGNGGTGAATCAGTGGCTTCAAAATTTATCCTTCAAACTTAACCACTAATCAATAAATCTTAGATTATTATGTCCCTACAAGATGCATACCATGAAATACTAATGATGATTGACTGTTTGTCAGTTTTCTTTGTCAATCCTTATTCTTTCTTGATTATCGATAAGTAGTATAATTATTTACCAAAACTCAGTAAATAAGCAGAGTATACCGATCAATCTAGAGTTAGCTATGTAAGATACAAAATAGTAAAGAAATGAATAATACACACATAACACATGAATTTTTAATGTGGAAACCCTGTTAAGGGAAAAACCACTAGGACCGATACCCCAAATTTTCACTCTTCTAAAGTGATCCCTGTTAGGAGCCAACCTTGTTAAAGGTTACAAACACACTGTTAAGTGCGACCTTGTTAGAGGATTTTATACATAGAGGTTGTCACTTAGTATCGGGCATCTATTGCTACCATCCTTGAATCAGCCTCCTTCTTAGACTGTCAATAGGTATTGAGCAAGTCCAATGCTACTTTCATGAATCAACCTTTTTGGCACTCCTTGAGATGTACCTCAATATATAGAAGACTGTTAAGTCCTACTCAGTTAAGAGACTTGATGCTTCAATGGTTAAATTGAAACACCATGACCTGTTCATATTGCAACTTTGAATTGTAGATTTCTAGATATATTTAAGTACATTACCTCTCTGACCAATGTATCAATTCAATCCTTTGTGCTCCATACTTTCTTCTCTCTGATGCTGTGCTCACTGTTCATTAGTGTCTACAGAATTCCTCAGCTCTTCCTTCAGCTTGTTTAATCAGGACTGCATGAAGTTGTTCTCCATCAGTTTCTCTTCAGCATCCTCTTTCTATTCACTCCCCTCAATCCTATTCATAAATGAATTAAGCTTGTCTCTTATATAGACATGATATTCATTGTTTCTTGTTTCTTAATTCTTGATTCTTGGCGTGAAAAACAATCCAGGCAATTAGATTTAAAGCATAACTCTTGATTTTTCCTGTAGATATCTTCTTGCCAACTGTACAAATCATCTTTAAATCAATCATTTATCTCTAGTTGAATAAAAAAAAGTAGACAACCAGTTAAGTCTATTTTTAGCTCTGCCAGCTAGATATTTTGTCATTTTCTAAACTTTCTATTATGTCGGTCACCATTACAGTTAGTTGTCGGTGACAACTGATAGTTCCATCGGTGAGATTCCAGTTAGCTTCGTGATCTTTTTTCGTCAGGTATCATTGGAAATTTACTCATCGGGTAACCTTCTGACTTTGCTCGTTGAGAATCCTGTGGTTTTTCTTCATCAGGAAACACTATACTTTTGATCATCGGGTATGACTATGACTATTCTTCTTTGCTCTGACCCTCGATGTGCACTTCGTTGGTGTTGTTTGTCACTTAGTGAATACTTGAATTTTATGCATTGTTGAAAGCATAACCTTTATTCCTTTGATTCTCTAAAGCCTTTGGCATTATGTACATGACCATATAAATGATATCAAGTTGACATCAATGACAATATAATACATTAACTGATTTAATGCCTTGCATTATCTTCAACTTAACATTGTCAAACATTCAATCAGTTACATGTTATCAGTTTTTAAAGCTCAAACTACATATCGCACCCAAAATTATGGGGCCCACGACCTCCTACATTCCTCCATCCAAGGGGCCCGCTAGTGGGCCTCTTGGCTTCTTATTCACAATACAATGTGAGCGCTGGAGTATAAAAACACTATAAAAGACCATTACTCGATGTATGCGGGATATATGTTTTTTCCTTCAAACTTCAAAATGAACCTCCTTGCTACGTGTACCTCTTCACTTTATGCAATGCACAACACTTTGCTTTGTTTCCATCTATTCATTTCATTTTCATAAAAGCTAAACACAACACCCCCATACATATTGCGCAGGTGTTTTTGAATGTTTTAAATAAGTTTTGACTTCTACACAATGTGCGGGGTCTTCTTTTCAATCTTTATTGTGCTGGATCCTCCAAATATAATGCGTTGACCTCTGCACTTGCTATTAAAATATTTACTTTGTAAAAAACCTCTGACTTTCCATCTTTGTGCATTGTGCATGCCTCCATTTCAATGTGCAAGCCATTTGCTTTGGCTTTTATGTTTTAAAAGGACCCCCTTCTCCCATCTTTTTCTGTGCATGCTTTTGATTTGAATTTCCCTGGCTCTCCTTCATCATGCTTTGTGAAATATCATTATCATGTGCAGGCCCTTATCAATGTTTGTGCAGCCAGCAGTTAGATCTCATTTGTGCATATCCTGCAGTCATTGCATTGGCACTTAAAATGCTCAACTCTGTCTTCTGTACACTCCAGCATAACATTTACTCCACTATGCATGGCGCAAGGCTTCCTTTTAACATGGTTTTTATTTGGCTTTACCTTGTCCTACGCAAAAATCCTTGGCTTCAAAAATGTGCAGGCTTTGATTGTTTTTAATGATGCACAACCCTTCACTATGTGTAGGGACTTGGCAAATACACCTTTCAATTGCAATTTTCTTTGAAGTTTCTTTTTATAAAACTTTGTTTCAATGTTTAGGTGTAACATCTCATTTATCCACCCTTATTAGTTTTGACATCACTTGGAAATCCTCAATATCTGGTTCCCAATATTGAGTGATCATTGCCGTCATAATGAACCTTTATAGAAGCAATACCTTCCCCTTGGGTTAGAACAATTTGTCTAACACTAGTGTACATCCCATCATCAAAGACACTTTGTGCATCTTCGATGCCTCTCTCATCTATGAAACTATCAATGTTGATAGGCTAATTTGAAACTCTTGTTCATCTATAACTATTATCACTTAAATCAAAAAATGATTTAACAACAATAATATCCTTTAAAAACTCATACAAAATAAGTACGTAACTTCAATGATAAGAATCAAGTCTCCAAGTTCTTGGCTTGAACATTACCAGTTTGAAAATGATTTCACCTTGAATTACCCAAACATGGTCTTTAGTGAAGCTGGACCATAAAGCATCAAATTGGCAATCATAACAATCCATCCTGTGTATATCTACAAACTGATCTAATAAACAACAACTGGACTGAAAAACTGATTAGATAATTTCCTAGAAACATGCAATTAGGAACATATACTTACTTCCAACATGTGAACACAAGTGAAAAGTGGATTTGAAAAACACCTCTAGCTCTGAGAGACACTTATGTTGAAATTTGACCAGTTCGTTATTGTTATACAACTAAAAGTTGAAAACTGAATAACTAGATTTGGATTAGCCCTTCTAAAAATAAGAAATTATGTCTTGAGGCCCGATCCTTGATTCTGGTAATAGATTTTTATGTAGAGAGTATAAATCCATAACTAGAATCCCAAGACCACCACTTTAAATAAAGCTATAACACTCTGAAAATGAGTATCCTTTGAAAATAATTCTGTATAACACTGGAAATCTGCACAAAACATCTTCGGATTTGATTTCAAAAACTTATCAGATGAGACCCTTATAGTCTAAAACTCTGGAACTTGATTCATTTTCTCATAAGGAAAATAAATCCTCAATTAAATTGCCCTGATGATCAACTATTCATTTATTATTGCATCTCAAATTCAATCACTTAAAAACTTTTTGAGCTTTAACATAGTAAAATGCAGAAACTGGATTTGGAATCAGCCAGGCAAAGAGCTCAAATGGATTGACCAAAGTCTGAAAATCTTCAAAGGGGTACACTTTCAGGTTTTCAATTTAGGGGAACAATCACTTCTTCAATATCTTGAACTGGGCACAAATGATGGGACCTCAAAGAAAGGCACTTAGAAATTATCTGTATTTTCACACTTGGTAAATCAAAATAAAATGCAAATGGAATGGCTTAAGAAATGTTATCAAATGAGCTCATAGGGGTCTAAAAATGGGGATTGAGAATCATTTCCATGCCTAAAAAACAATTCAAAATCCCTTATGTCTTGAATAACAACTAGGTATTAGATACAAGCCTCCGAAGTGGGTCACTTAGGAAAATCTGAATAAGTGCAAAATGCAGATCTATGTAACCACCTCCAAATGGCCATCTCCAAAACATGTCAAAACTAAAATTTGAAAGATGGAACCTATTACACATGCTAAATGAAAGGTGTTGAACCCAGTCTCCAAGCGGTATCTTATGAAAAACATCAGGTCACTTTCTACTTGCATCCAAACTTGGCTTCTCACAAAAGATTTTTAGGGTAGAAACTTACACTTAGAGAAATTTTCAGTATAGTCACTCCAAAATGTTCCTGGAATTTTGGAGTTCCAACAGTGGCTTTGACTGAGGATATGTGCCCCATGCGGGCATGCAGAGAACCTTAGAATCTCATAGTTTAAGAAGACCAGTCAATAACAAATTAGATCATTTCTCTCTTCTCTTTTCTCTTTTCAAAAACTGGGAACCCTTATTGAAAGCAAACACACCACACGACTGAAGGGAAAGGAAAGGAACTATACAAGCACAAAAATTATTTACAAAAGTCCTGAAGCCTTAAAACTGAAATCAACTCTTACCTCTATCAAAAATATGATTCTCATCTCCATAAATCAAAGGTAAGCTGAAACTATTGCTTCCATGTGTCTGATAAAAAACACTGCCATTCACCTTCAACATATTAAACAAAAGACAATCATCAAACTCACCATCACTTGGAAAAACAAAGTCAGTGAATTGCTTTGAATTTTGATCATTGTGTGACATCAAAACATCACACCCTTCACTATTATTGACTTGCTAAAAGAAGAAACATTCCATTTCACTCTCATGGTTGGAAACATTTGCATACTATAAATTAGTTTGCACCAACACAATTCTTTTACATCAACACTTTGAAAACTAAAATAGAATGTCTAAAAACAAAAATTTGACTGCATAAAATTAGGGGTAGCTTGCTGATCAAAAATCTTATCAACATCTTTTAAACATGGAAAAGTATTGTCAGTCAATGGGTTTTTAATCACTTGTAAATCTAAAAACACACATTCAGATTTGTCTCTTTCTTCAACATCATGGCTTAAACAAGAATCACTGAGACTAGGTTTATGAAAATATGAATCCACACTAGTACATAAATCCTCATATTCATCATATATGACATCAACAAATTCATCACAATCATATGTACTCTTAACTTGCATATCATTTTCTTCAAAAATAGGAGAAGGAGACTCAACATATTTTTCACATTTCATGCCCTCACTAAAATCATCTTCATCAAAACATATATCCATTGGGAATGAAACTTTAGAGTCATATTTAGAAGCATACCTCTAAAAATCAGTAGCTAAGAGTTCTAAGATTTTCTCACTGCTTAGCAGGCATTGGAATTCTTGCTCACTTTATTTGGTCTCTTGCTTAGTGCTGAATACATCTTCCTTGTTGCAAACAAGGATCAAAATATCTTGGTTTGTATCACTTTGTACAAAGGAATAACTACAAAAAATTACATCTGCATCATAGTCATGTTCTTGCTGTTCACACAAAACCTCTTCAAACTGAAAAAAGAAATCTGCATTGTTATGCTGAGAAAAAGAATAGTCTACAAACTCAAAAGAAACATTTCTAGCTACAGATTCATCTTCATTATCTTGTTGTTCATAGACTTCATTATCAATATCATAATCAACAACACTAGCACAAGTAGACTCAGCATCAACTACATAACTAGATTGATATTCATCATCCTCAGCATATTCAGATTTTGATTTTTCAATCGAATCTATCCAATCTATGGTATGTTCAATTGCTTCTTCTCTAAGGGATGTAGACCAACTGACTGATTCAGGCATACTAAGCTTTATAAACATCTCAACATATGTAGATTCTTGAAAATAAACACCCATTGGAAGCTCATTATAAGCTTTACAAAACTTCTCATAAAACAAAAGTGTTGATTCTTCCTTTCTCTCTCCTATTTCACATCTTAACATCAACATGTATATCTGTTGGATTCTTTGATTTATCAATGAAATATCCTTTTCTCTATTAACATTTTCAAGATCTTGATCATAAATTTTAGATCTATAAAGCACATCTTGATCCATGAAGGCTGGAATTTCCATTTGACCATTCATTTAACAACAACTTGATCTTGTGACAAAATTTCTATCCAATTTTATCCAACCATTAACTTCATAAAACCAAAGAATACTTTTGATCCTTAGAACTGAAATCTAACCCGTAAATATAAAAAACTTAAAAAAAAAACTTTTCCCTTTTCTCTTAGTGACTTGATCACCTATTAAGGGGCTTTTCTCTTTTAATAAAACAAGAATATTACCTGGACCAAAATTTGTAGCTACTGTTCTTTCTTCTTCTTGACTAGATACGGGGCAGATATAGAGCCTTTTTGTAGCTCCATCAGGTTCTTTCTTCGTAGAGTCACCACCTCCTTGTAGAGGAAAATATTCAAACAACAAGAGATATTCACAAATTACTTCTAATTTTGGGTTTTCTCCAACCAACAAAGTCACATAATTCTTTCTTCCTTTCATTGCAAATAAAAACACTTTGTCCAGGATACCTTTTCTCAAAAATCTCAAACAACTTTTAGATTTGAAATTGTGACTCTCTTCTTCAACCAGACTCTAGGATGATTCAGAAAAGCAAAGAAATTATCATCTTAAACTTGCTGTCCTATTACTTCCCCAATAGAGTCGCCAATTTATTAGAGTTTTTTTTTCTGTAGAATCAAAATAGATCAATAACTGACCAACTCTATAACTCCCAACTCCTGATTCTAAAAAGGCAAAGTCTAATTAAGGAGGATAAAACATCCTCCTTCACTTTGAGCTCCACATCAGTCAGGTGGGTATTACCTAATCTGCACACACATGACTCCTTTGTAATAAATACAAGCTTGCAGATATATAATTGTGGAATAGTTTTCAAACCTTTAGGTAACAAATACCTCAATATTGTTTCAAGTATTATGCAATATTCCACTTGCATAGAGTATGTCTGAAAACTAGAGCAATCCTAATTCCTAACAACATGAAAGGGAAATGATTTTCAATTATGTTTATGTTAATGAATCTTTGAAATACCCCAAGTCTTTCATAGACCAGTGCCTTATCCAATGGGAAACAAAGTCAAACATAACATTGCAAAGAAGATCATGAACAAAGGAAAACATCACAGTCTGATATGTCTATATGAATTACATAAGACATACCATATAAATCAAGTTCTACTTGTGATTCTACCCGTGTATTCAAATATGCAATTCCCTACTCAAAGAATTTAACCCTCCCCTTGGAAGAGACCTAGGAATAAATAATACATTAATCAGGATCCACTGAAAGACAAGTCTGGAATATCCTTAATACCCCATCTCATACATATCTGAATACATATCCTAAATCATAGCTATCCCTTGAATAACTCTATTGCAAGCTTTACAATAGACAAAACTAAAACACCCTAGATGCCCTAGTTTATATGATTCAGAAACATAATGGAGAGAACTTGATAATGGAACAACAATACTAAATTTCATTCATAAGCAAGCTATTACAATGATGCTCTTCCCTAAAATAGAAAGGATACAAGAACACCCTTTATGCATAGAAGAGGGAAAATATATATAGAGGTAACACACTTGGAACCTTCTCTGAACTTTTATAGAGAAACTGAACAAAATCTGGAACCCCCACAATAGAGCAGAAAACAAGAACACTTACCAAAAAGAAAAGAGAGATACAAATAGAAGAAGGAAACCATAAAATTTATGTCTAATTGGCATCTGTCCTTCTTGAAGTATGGTTTTTACTTATCCTTCAATTCTCCACTGACTTGATCTTTCTTCAAAAAGATCTAAAAATACAATCTGATCTTCATCAGACACTTAAAAATCTAATTTTACTTGTCTTTTCCAAAATCTAACTCTGCCAAAGAAATCTGTTCTTATCCTGCAACTGTCTCTTCTTGCAATCAATCTCTTCAACAAATATGATTTCATTCTCTTCAAAATCTGATTTCATTTACCTCTGAGAAAATCCTCCATGAGTGCTTCTCATCCAAGATTTGAAATAAAATATACTTCACCAGACAATAGAATAAGACTATGTTGAAATTTCACATTACTTTAATCTTTTTGCATTTTATAATACTTTTTCTATGCAAATTTAATCTTATTTTCCTTTTAATATTTTGCACAGGCTATACCTTTTAATTCCCTTTAATTTTTAATCATGTGCACATTTCTATGCCTTTGAAATTCTCTTTTATGCATTTTTGCCCCAAAATGCACCAGATTTGGACACTTGGCATGCTTTGATTTGCTACTCTTAACTAGCCTTAGAACTCATCCTCTAACCCTACTTCACTTGGAGATTTGGAGATAACTTTGTCTCTAGATCTCTGAAACATTTCTTCAACCATGGTTAGTCCTGGAGACTTGGAGACAAGCCTCAGTCTCTAAGTTTCTGAATAAAATCTACCCTAGCCCTACCTTGACCACGGGTCATCTTGTATAGTGTATCTCTGAATATCTGAAGGACTTCCTCAACCATGGGTTTACTTGGAGATTGCACGCGAGCCCTTGATCTAGATCTAGATCTGACGATTGGGGCTTAATGTTGGAATTATATTGAGGTAATTTGTACTGAGAGGGGAGGGTGAATCAGTACCTCTAAAACTTTTCTTGGTTAGCCCATTAACCCTTAGTCATCAGTTTGTGAAATAACTTATCTATCTGTTCATCTTTCTTTATGCATATGAAATCATATCATACATTCCATTTGATGTGTAACAGCAAAAAGAAACATATATGAAATTTGATAACACATAACACAAGATATGGTATCGCAGAAAACTCCTGTTAAGGAAGTAAAAACTACGGTGGGGATTGTTACCCACAAACTTCACTATCTACAGATAAGAAGAGCCGATTAAGGCTTACAATTTTGGTCACTTCTGATGACCTACCCTATTAGGAGTATTACAGTGGAGACCTATTAAGATCTACTTCGTTTGAAGCTTTAGCAACACTGTTAAGTGTGCACTCTGTTAAGAGATTTACATGTCATCGACTTCTATCCCTTGCTCTGTGATAGCATCGTTAAGAATAGCAATTTGTTCCTTAACTGAAGCATTTTCATCAATTTTTACTTCAAGAACCAGTTGTTGGAGTATTTCTTTGGCTTTTTCAAGTGCCATGTTTTCTCTGTGTTCTTTGATCATCTTCTTTTGTATGGA
>MU225787.1:620629-631338 GCA_018584345.1 Thuja plicata
AGAGAGAGAGAGAGAGAGAGAGAGAGAGAGAGAGAGAGAGAGAGAGAGAGAGAGAGAGAGAGAGAGAGATTTCAAATTTTCCAGTGGAGGAGAAAGATTATTGAACATAAATAGACATAAATTGAATGTCGTCTCAACAATATTACCATTCACGTAATAGAACTACTCCTATCATTTCTCTTAGAGTAGCATGGTGAATCCACTTTTAAATCTTATGAGAGAGAGAAAGGGAGAGGGGAAGGGGGAGTGGGGAGAGGGAGAAAGGTAAGGGATAAAGGGATAGGGGAGAGAGGGAGAGAGGGAGAGATATATTTCAAACTATCTAGAGGAGGAGAAAGAAGAATGAAAAAAGCTGGACATAATTACAACTTCATCTCAACAATTATGTTGCTTGCAATCCTCAAAATAAACATCTCTAAGATGAAAAATTTGTATGAGATAAATGAAAGAATGAAAACCCTAACTATGATATTTTTATTAAAAACAAAGGTTTCCAAGTGGTCTACTTTATGAGTACTTTTTTGGGCACAATTAATGGCTTTGGGAACCCTTTCAAACTAAGAAAGAGTGAAGGAGAGGAGAAGGGAGGGGAAGAGAGAGGGGGAGAGAGGGAAGGGAGAAAAGGAGAGGGGAGAGAGGGAGACACAACATTTAATCTATCTATAATGATACATAATTGCAACATCAACTCAACAATCTTACCATTCAAGTAACATAACTACTTCTATGGTTGATTTCAAAGAATAATTGTGAATCCACTCCAAAATTTTGTGAGACAAATCTTTCAAAATTTCCACGATGGATTATGTTGATACCTACAACTATGTTTCCTAAAATCCTCAAAACACATCTCGCTAAAATGGAAAATTTGTATGGGGGAAATGAAGGAATGGAAACCCTATTTGTGTAAGCTTTGTCAGAAATAGAGGGTTCCAAGTGGTGTACTTTTTGAGTGCTTCTTTGGGCACACTTTCATAATTCATATATTTTCTTGCCACTTGGTTAACCTAATATTCTTAAAATATTCACCTAGAAGAGAAAAAGAGTTGCAAGACCTACATCTTTGTGTTGTTAGTTCATGAGAGCTGGTGTGTTTCCTCTTCAATGTTGTGGCATCTTAAATTGGTTGATAGAAATACAAAATACGTTCATGTTTCTTTTCATTTTTTAGAATGTCTGTTGTTTCTTTGGTGTCAACTCCTTTTAAATATTTACATGGTCATAAAACCACGCTCAGGTTATGGTTTTTTAAGAATCACAATCACATGTTTTAATATTAAACCATGCTCATGGTTTTATTTTAAAAACCTTGCTCATAGTTTTATTTAAAAAATTGTGCTTGTGGTTTTATTTAAAAAAATTAAAAAATCACATACATGTTATGGTTAAGAATTTCCAAGCTATAACGCGTTTGGGTTATTTGAGTTTTTAAATAACCTAAATGCATTACTATCATTTTAGGGAGTTCTTTTGGGAGTGACCACTTTTTTGTTCACCATCTTGGTGTACATGCCCTTGATATTTGACCTTTCATCTTGATCATTATCTTAATTTGTGTTGTTTGCTTCATAGACTGCTCAAGGACAATAAAAAGTACAACAAAGAAAAAAATCCATAACTATCCATACCCTTCCATTATTTTTTCTATATTTCAATTTTTCATATCCATTCCATTATCTATTTATAGGTTTTGTCTTATATTTGATCAATGGGTAACTTGTATATAGTTCCATATAGTTGTAACCACACACATATTTTGCACACACTTTTCTTTCACATATCTTTTTGAGAGTTTGAATCGAAATACCTTTTTTTGGCCAATCTCTTGAGGGAGAATCCATTAATCCTTTCATTTTTCTTCTATCCTATTTCTAAGACATAAAATTAGTATCATTTTTTCTTTAAAATATTGCCACAAAAAGCATTTTCTCAAAGAGCGAAAAAATGTAGACATCTAAAAATGACTACGCCTTTTCATCATGTCATCCCTATTATTTTTAGGGGGAAAATGGTCATAGGTCTATATATAGATTATTTTATTGTTGGAAACTACAATTGAAACAATTTTTATATTACCATTGATGTCAAACCTTAACTGGCAAGACAATTGCTATCTTGTAAAGTGCCATATCAATTGATTGATGAAGAATATTTGAAAAGATGAGATAACAAGAAGAATTGGTGAAATGGTTGAGTTATGTGATACTACAATGGGTACTTGATGAGATCACACCATGACAAGGTAATATATTGTTTATATTAAATCTAAGTGAAGTTTGGATGATTGCAAGATTAGTCTTGATCGAGTTATAGAGAGAAAGATTAAGGAACTTATGTATGTGTCAAGTAATGCCGAGTGATGTAAGTGTCAACCAAGTGCCAGTATGTGTTGATCAAATTTAGTGTCGACTGAGCACCAATATTTTCTGAGTGTTAGAGAATTACTGAGTTATCTAGTGATGACTGAGCGACAGAACACAGTATTGATCGAGTGTCAGTATTATGACAGTTTGAGAGAGATTTGAGATCCCAACCAACATAATTGATTTTCTTGGGATATGTGAAGTGTATTTAAGATAAAGGATGATTGTTGTGGAGAATTAAATGAGCATTTAATATATGTTTAACCATTTTATGAATGGATTCAAGAAGGAGTTTTAGGATGCATTCTACAATGTAGATAGAAATGAAATGATGGAAGGATTCATTGGATATGACCTAACCCTAAGATCTACAATGATGATTAAGTGGCAATAGATCAAGCTACCTGATTAGAGAGGTATAAGATTAACCTAATTACAGGTTGAGTGTGTGTGGTATGAGGTTAATTTAGTTGATTGGAAAAATCTAAGCAGAAGGAAGAGAAGGCTGAAGAGATTAGTACAGGATTGCACATTAGTGATTGCGTGAAGGATTTCCAAGAAAATCTGGGTGATAGAGATGACAATGAAGGCTAGTTAGTGAATTAGTATTTGAGCTATAATTGGATCTATATTTGCAAAGTGAGTTGTATGTTTTAGATCACAATTTTTTGTTACTTTCTAATCTTTGTATCAGTTGCAAAATCCTTTTAAACTAGGTTGACCTAACAGTCATATTATTAAATCCTTTAATCAAGGTGAAATTATAATGGAATGGTCTAATCTATCTAACAAGGCTCACTTATAACAGAGTGATTAAATCCTTTAACTGAGTCACATTTAACAGTGTGTATTGTAACCTTTAATCGGGTTGGCTTTTCATAGAGCTCACTTCAGAAGAGTGAAAAATTGGTAGCATGTTACTAGTGGTTTTTCCCATATTGGGTTTCCACGTTAAATCCTGGTGTCATACTTGTGTGAATGTTATTTGATGTTTTGTACTATTAAGACTTTATATTATGCAAGTCGATTACACTAGGACAGTAAACTGCAAGTTTATATTATTGATTATATGCTATAGAGACCAAGTGGATTACTGAGTGGATCTGAGTTGGTTGAAGTGTTTGAAAGTTCAATTGGTACATCTGGACCTTGGTTAATTGATTCACCCCCTCTCAGTTAATCTAAATCATTCTAATAATTGGTATCAGAGCTTGTGGTGCTTGTAGATAAAATTTTGAAGGTACTTGAAGCTAAAGATCAAGATGTATAAAAAGGAGGTACCAAGGCTGAACAAGGAGAACTTCCCTACATGGAAAAGTTTGATGAAGTTACACCTAGCTGGAATTGGAGATGCTGTAAAATACTATGTGGAAAAATGGTTTCATAACAATGCCTACTTCTATGATAGCTCAGTAGATGAAAGAAAAACAAGAACACAACCAAGCAATGTTGGAGATTGCATCAGCCCTAAGCTATCCTAAATTTGAAGACATAAAAGATTGAAAAACTGAAAAAGAAATGTGGGATACTCTGGACACTATCTATGGAGGTGATACAAATGTACTAAGAGCTAAATCTTAAAGCTTGAGAGGTAAGTTTGATGAGATGAGAATGCAAGATGGTGAAACTATTGTTCAGTATTGTAGCTGAGTTAAGGAGGTTGTAAATGATATTAGAGGAGAAAATGAAACTATTAGTGATGATACTATTATTAGCAAAGTAATAAGAACCTTGCTTCCTATTGTTAGTAATAAATGAGAGGGGGGGGGGGGGGGGAATCAGNGTTGAATCAGTGGCCTCAAAAATTAATCCTTAAATCAACCCTTCAAAACTTATAACCACAAATTATTTCTCAAGTTATCTTCTGTCCTACAAGATGAATGCCTTGACTAACTTATATCAATTTACTACTTGTTGGATTGCTTTGTTAAACCTTCTTCTTTATGTTTACCGATAAGCAGTCATCTATTTACCGAAATACAGTAAATATGCAGAGTATACCAATATATCCAGAATGAATTATGTAAGATACAAAACAATAAAGAAATGAATCATACACACATAACACATGGATTTTAACATGGAAACCCTGTTAAGGGAAAAACCACTGGGACCGGTACCCCAAATTTTCACTCTTTTGAAGTGAGCCCTGTTAAGAGCCAACCCTATTAAAGGTTACAAAAACACTGTTAAGTGTGACCTTGTTAGAGGATTTTATACATATAGGTTGTCACTTAGTATCGGGCATCTAATGCTACCATTCTTGAATCAGCCTCTCTCTTAGACTGTCAATAGGCATCAGGCATATCCAATTCTATTTTCATGAATCAACCTTTTTGGCACTCCTTGAGATGTACCTCAATATATAGAAGACTGTTAAGTCTTGCTCGATTAAGAGATTTGATGCTTCAATAGTTAAACTGAAACATTATGACCTGTTCATATTGCAACTTAAATTGCAAATTTTAAGATCTATTTAAGTACATTACCTCTCTGACCAATGTATCAATTCAATTCTTGTGCTCCACACTTTTTTCTCTATGATGCTGTGCTCATTGTTCGTCAGTTGTCTGCAGAATTCCTTAGCTCTCCTTAAGCTTGTTTGATCAGTACTACATGAAGTTGTTCTTCATCAATTTTTCTTCAGCATCCTCTCTCTATTCACTCCACTTTAATCCCATTCATAAATTAATTAAGCTTGTCTCTTATATAGACACAATATTCCTTGTTTCTTGGTTCTTGATTCTTGATTCTTGGTTTGATAAACAATCCAGCCAATTAGATTTAAAGAATAACTCCTGATTTGTCTCATAGATATCTTCTTGCCAACTGTACAAATCAGCTTTAAATCAATCACTTATCTGTAGTCAAATAAAATAAAGTAGACAACCAGTTAAGTCTATATTTAGCTCTACCAGCTAGATATTTTGTCATTTTCTAAACTCTTTTTCCTGTCGGTCATCACTGTAGTTAGTCATCAATGACAACTGACTATTTCATCGGTGAGACTGTAGTTAGCTTCATGATCTCCGTCCATTGGGAAACACTATATTTTCTTTCACTAGGTTACTCTATGCTTTGCTTGTCGGGCAACACTATGACTCTTCTTGTCTCTAGTGCTGTGCATTTCCTCGTCGGGTTTCACTATGACTTTGTTCTTTTTCTCTATCCATCGGGTGCACTCTGTTGGTTTTTTTGTCACTTAGTGAATACTTGACTTATATGCATTACTGATAGCATAGCCTTGGTTCCTTTGGTTCTCTAAAGTCTTTGGCATTATTTACATGACCTTACAGATTATATTAAGTTGACATCAATGATAATACAATACATTAACTGATTTAATGCCTTATATGATCATCAACTTAACATCTTCAAACATTTAATCAGTTACATTTCATCAATCTCTCCCTTTGGCATTGATGGAAACATACTATATTATCATACTATACTATTTCTAATACAATATGAAATATACAGTTTCATCGAGTTTTCCTAATGTGACTATTACAAATGTCTAGTTTTTGGTAAGCTCAAGTAGCTTTGATTTGATTCTTGTAGGCTTTCTATCTGTCTTCAATCCCTTCATTGGATGGATGTAGAATCTTTTTTTCTCTGATTTGATGTGTTCTATTTTACTTGTCAGCAACTTTCCTTTTGTATCATATTTCCATGCAATCTTTCTCCATAAGGATATAATCTCTCCCTATTGGAGTAATGTGATAATGGATAATCTATCTCCCTCTTTCCAGAAGGATGTAATAATATGGATAATCTCTCTCCCTTTAACAACAATTCCAAACAAATATCTGACATTAATGTCAAGCAATTTTTTCTCTTCATCCATAATATATTCCTTTAATTTCCCTTATCCATCAGCAATACAACAATATGCTTTGGTGCTTGGTGAAGATATTTACTTGTCTGTATATAGATGTAGCTTTGAAGTTCATCTCTTTGCTTGCATCAACATGAATGATATTCTGATAATATGTAGGCTAATGTAGCCTTCTAGTCAGCTTACTGACTAGTAGACAAGGGTATGACCCCTAGTCTCTTTCTCAAGTACTCAAATGCATCCTTGGGCAGTGGTTTGGTGAAGATATTGGCCAATTGTTCCTTTGATTGCACATACTCAAGTATCACCTCCTTTGCCTGAACTTGTTCTCTTAAATAATGATACTTTATGACAATGTGTTTAGTCTTAGCATGCATGACTGGATTCTTGGAAATGTTTATTACACTGGTATTATCAGAATAGATAATTATTGGTTCTAGGATCTTCATATGCATACCTTCTAGTAACTATTTGATCCATGCAATATTTGAGCAATTTGCAGCAACAACAACATACTCTACTTCTGCAGTGGATTGAGAGATGCATCCTTGCTTCTTGCTAATCCATGTGACAAGTCTGTCACCCATGAAGAATGCTCCCCTAGTTGTGCTCTTCCGGTCATCAATATTTCTAGCCCAATTAGTGTCGGTAAAGACCTGAAGTTTAAATTTTCCTTCTCTTCTGTACCATAAGCCATATTCCTCGGTATTCTTCAGATATCTTAGGAATCTTTTCACATTAGTCATACGTGACTCTCTGGGATTAGAAAAAAATCTAGCTACTATTCCCACTGCATGTGCAATATCTGGTCTAGTATGTACAACATACATGAGCTTTCCAAGCATTAATCTGTACAAAGTCTGATTTACCTCTGATGTCTTGTCTTTCTTTGTTAATTTACATCTAGTGGCCATCGGTGTTCCAACTGGTTTAGAATCTTCCATCTTGAATATTTTTAGGACCTCTTTAATGTATTTGGACTGTGTAATGAAAATACCTTCACATTGTTGCATGATCTACAAACCAAGAAAGATTTTGATCTCTCCAAACATAGACATCTCAAACTCTTTTCTCATCTCATTTGCAAATGATTTGCCTCCAAATATGATGTCATCAACAAATATCTCAGCAATCAAAGTGTTAGCATCAATATCTTCCTTCAAGTAAAGATTACTATTTTCGCTACTTCTTACAAATCCAATACTTATAAGATAGGTATGGAGTCTTTCATACCAGGCTTGGGGTGCTTGTTTCAATCCATACAGAGCTTTGTGAAGTCTACATACCATTCCCCTCTTGTCTGGATCAACAAACCCTTCTGATTGTTTAATGTATATCTCTTCTGCAAGTATTCCATTCAGGAATGCATACTTGACATCCATTTGATATACCTTGAATCCTTTATATGTAGCATAAGAAAGTAATATTCTTACTCCTTCTAGCCTAGCAAAAGGTGCAAAGGTCTCTCCATAGTCAATTCCTTCTTCTTGTGCATACCCCTTGCATACTAGTCTTGCTTTATTCCTTGTGACTTCTCCATTTTCATTCAGCTCATTCCTGAATATCCATTTTGTACCAATGACATTCTTGTCATCTGGTCTTGGCACAAGTGACCATGTTTTTTTTTTTCTCAATCTGATCAATCTCATCATTCATAGCACTTATCCATTCTTCATTATCAAGTGCAACATTGACATATTTTGGCTCAAACTCACAAATTAGACAGCTTGAGATTAGAGACTTACTTCTTGTTCTTGTATCAACTTTCTTATCTCCTATGATTTGGATCTCTGGATGGTTCTTTCTTTCATATCTTGTAAGTACAGGTACAACTCTTTATCTATCAGTTTGATCATTATTTTGTTCTTCATTCTGTTCTTCATCACCTTGCACATTAACTTGATCAAAATCCTAACCGTCAGTATTTGTAGCCTGATGCTCGGGTGCAATGATCTGTTGCTTGGGAGATCTATATTGTTGGTAGGGTAGAGTGTCAGGTTCCTCATTGTAAGTGAACTTATTGTAGTCCTCTGGTTCTTTAGTGCTTTCCTATTCATTCTTCTTTGCAAATTCATCTATCTTTACATTTGCACTTTCAACAATTTTGTTAGAGACTTTGTTTAGACATTTATAAGCCTTTCTCTTGGTAGAATACCTTATAAAAATTCCTTCATCACTCTTGGAGTCAATTTTTCCATTTCTATCATCTTTTAAGATATAACATTGACTGCCAAAATTTTTGAAATAACTTACATTGGGTGTGTATCCATACCATAGCTCATGAGGTGTCTTTTTGATGTCTTTCTTCAATTGTACTCTGTTTAATGTGTAAACACCAGTACTGACAGCTTCCCTCCAAAATATTTGGGTGATGCCTTTTCTATCATAAGTGTCCTTATGCAATCAACTATGGATATGTTCCTTATTTCAGCAATTTCATTCTGCTGTGGTGTTCTTGGTGCAGAGACCTATCTTTTGATTCCCTGCTCATTACAAAAGTTAGTGAATTCATCTGAATTAAATTCCCCTCCTCTATCTAACCTTAAGCATTTTATCTCCTTAACACTTTGCTTCTCAACCATTTCTTTGTACCATTTAAACATCTTAAATGCTCGTGATTTATTTTTTAGAAATATGACTGTCATCATTCTAGAGTAATCATCAACAAAGAGAATAAAATATCTGTCTCCATAATAACTCTTTGTCCTCATAGGTCCACATAAATCAGTATGGACTAATTCTAGAATTGCATCAGATGTATGGGTATTTCTTTTAAAACTAGACTTTGTCATTTTACCTTTTTGACAATTCTTACACATGATATTGTCGGGCTTGGTCATCCTCGGTAAGCCTCTGATATTTCTCTTTTTGCTCATCTTTATCATGTTGTCAAAGTTCACATGACACAACCTTTTGTGCCATAACCATATGTCTTCATTTTTAGCAATCAAACAAGTAGAGTCAGTATCATTCAGATAGAATAAGTTACCTTTTGTCTGCTCACTAGTACTAATCAGATTTCTAGATTTATTGAAGATCTTTGCCTTCTTATTTTCAAATGCTACTTTGTGACCTGAATTATTCAACTGAGAAACACTTAATAGATTATAATTCAATCCATTTACCCAATAAACATTCTCATATTTTATCTGGTTATTCAACATTATTGTTCCTCTACCTTCAACTGAAAAGGGTGTGTCATTACCCATTCTTACTGAACCACCTTTATGGTATTCAAAGGTCTCAAACTTTTTCTTATCACCGATCATATGGTGAGTGCAGCCACTATCTATGATCCAAACATCATTTTTGATAATTTTAGATATGAGAGCTTTTTCTACATACCTTTCTTCATCATCATTTGAATCATCCTTTATATCCACAAACACCATCTTGATGTCTTCATCAGATTGGGTGTCAGTATCATCATCCTTGCATTTTGCAAGGTAAGTAGCCTTCTTTCATTTTTCCTTATAGTCTCGGGTATCTCTTCTTTATGATTGTTGGTAGCTTCTGTAATCACCTCTGTTAGACTTCTTTTCAAATGATCTGTTATTACTTCTGTCATCTTTTCTTCTGTTAGTACATCTTGCAACAAAGTGTCCAATCTCTTTACAATTAAAACAAAAAAGTGGTAATTTACCTCTTTATTTACCTTTGCCTCTCTGCATTCTTTTGGCCATAAGTGCTTCAATTTCATCAAGATCATCTTCTTCACTTTCACTGTCACTATTTTTTCTCAACGTTTTTATGACTTGATTTACTTATTCTCATAGAAGTTTTGAATGTAGACTCTATGTTTGGTAAGACACTATTATCAAAGTTATTCATCTCAAATGAAATCAGTCTTCCAATTAAATTGTCTAGAGTAACATTTCTATTTGCTACTGCTCTCATTTCTTGAATGGAAGATACTCTAATAGCATAATTAGGCAATAAGGTTCTTAGAATTTTACTTACCAATGTATCTTCTTCTAGTACACTTCCAACTCCTCATATAGCATTGACTACCTCTTTGATTCTTGTGTTGTATTGAGTGATGTTTTCACCTTCTTTCATTTTGAGATCATCAAACTTTCCTTTAAGGATTTCTTCCTTGGCTCTCAAAACATTTTTGTCACCACCATGTACAAGCTTCAATTTGTCCCACATCTTCTTTGCAGTTTTGCATTCTTTGACATCATCAAATTCAGCATCGGAGAGTGAGGAAGCAAGCTCTATCATCATGCTATTGTGTTCATGCTTCTCTCTCATTTGTTCAATTATTGGTGCTCCTGTGGGAAACACATATTCAATTTCTAGGAATTGAGTAACATCATTACCAATACCTGATAAGTGGAGTCTTATCCTGCTTTGTGATGAAGTAAAATTATCCTTGTTCAACTTGGGCACATCTCATTTGTTCATCTTGTGATCTTTGGCTTAGGTCTTGAAACCTTCCTTCTAAGCACACAAGCTCTGATACCAATTGTTAGTAATAACTGAGAGAAGGGGGGGGGGGGGGGGGG
>MU225787.1:646129-661973 GCA_018584345.1 Thuja plicata
TATGCATAGGGGGAGTCATTTCATGACTAAGGAAGAAGTATACATAGGTGTACATACTAATGCATCAAGTATGTTGCACATATAAGTTTTTGATACTAATGTCAAAGGGGGAGATTGATGACATTAAGTTTTTCCATTAGTATACTTAAAGGGAAAAACATGATGAAGGTCATCGGTATAAGCATAACTGGCATACAGTAAGCATAACCAGTGGACAACAAGCATACTGACAGGACAAAGTGTCTAATGTGAAAATGCTAAGTATACAAATTACCGATGACAAGCATAACTGATGATACAATTTTGAGAACATCGCCGACGGAGAAGAAAGGGATACCCAATGAATAGTTCAAGTAAGGAAAACCGATGGAGAAGAAAACCAACAGACTGACAGAGCAGCCCGACCATCAGAACTGACAGTCAGTTAAAGAACCCACAAAAAGTGGATCTAATTTTACACGTCAGATAAAGCAATGTAATTATATTTATAGAGTTTTTATTTGTTTTAAATCTTAACTTGAGGCTCAAACAAGCATATTGTAAATGTTTTAAAGCATCCTAACGGATCTAAAACATATCTAACTAAAGATCAACATCAAGTTGTAAACCTTGGATCTAGAGTTAATTTGAAAAGCGTGAATCAAGAATAGAGCTAGAAACTAGTATAAATAGATGTTCCATCATTTGTAACAAAGAGAGACTTGTAATCATTTGAAGAATGATAGTAGCTATGGAGAGCATCTAAGCAGAAGAAGAGAATTCATGCAAAGTTTAGAAACAAATCACAACAGTTATCAAGAACACAAAAGGCTACCGACGAGCAGAGAAAAGGTATTACTCAATCACTCAAGGTGATTACATACATACATTGTAAGCTATACAAAATCTATTATCAGCAATTAGAGATATCATTCACTATCAGATCAACATTTATATTGTAGTTACTTTCTAGCAAGTGCATCACAATAGAAATCCTTTTGTAGAAGGTGGAATTGACAGTTCTTTGATAAAACTCTTAATAGAGTGCACACCTAATGGTGTTGCTAAAGCTTTAAACGAAGTAGATCCTAATAGGTCTCCACTCTAATACTCTTAACATGGTAGATCATTAGAAGTGATAATTTTTAAGCCTTTACCGGCTCCCTTCTTATATACAGACAGTGAAGTTTTGTGGGTAGACATCCCCACCGTAGTTTTTGCTTCCTAATAGGAGTTTTCAGCGATATCATATCATGTGTTATGTGTTATTTGTTTTCATGAATGTTTCTTGAATGTTTATACATGTAAAGAACTTATATTATGATTACACATACATAATCAAAGTTGAAAAAATAGATAGGTATATACAAATTTGATGACACAAAGGTTAATGGGCCAATCACATAAAATTTTTTAGAGGTACTGATTCACCCCTCCCCTCTCAGTACATCATTCTAATAATTACAATAGTTTATATTATTGATTATATGCTATAGAGACTGAGTGGATTACTGAGTGGATTTGAGTTGGTTGAAGTGTTTGAAAGCTCAATAGGTACATCTGGACCTTGGATAATTGATTTACCCCCCTCTTAGTTATTCTAAATCATTCTAACATTTATTAATATAAAAAAGGTTACATGTGTAATTGGGTATAGTAGAATCTTGCAATAATACTGAAATCTCAACCACAAAGAGATTGTTAAAGCAATTAGTATTCCCAATATCAAAAGAGGAAAGAAAACAAGAGAATTGCATACATAAATCAAGATATTGAAATCAAATAACATAAAAGTGTATTCAAACCCATAATTCCTCCTTTGTTGTTCTCCTTCTTTATGAAATGTGGGCTCTCAAAAATGATTGCTTGATTGTATGCCAGCATAAGAATTCAAAGAAATTATGGTTACCAAAACCAAATGTTTGGCTCTCTATTTATAAGATTTTTAGGATTCCAACCAAGATTACATGATTAAAGGACTGTTTGACTGTGGTTGAGGAGTTGAACTTAGAGTGCATAGGAGTTCAACTCTTCTTGACTGCCACAATTGGGGGATAGACTAAACGAGGTGGAAGAGCTAACTCCAGTGAGTGAGAGTTCAACTCTAATTGACTTCCTTGATTGAGGGGATTGATTGAAGAGGTGGAATATGAGACTGAGTTAAGAGAGAGATTCATGGAGTGAAGAGTTGTCATTGAAAAGTTAACTCAAAGTGAGTGTGAGCTAGGATTTAGGAGGATAATTATGATTTAAATAAATAATAAATTATTTATTTGCACATGTGGGGATATTTCATAAATAAATATTTACTTATTTAGTTATGAGAGGAATTATTTGTTTAAATAAATAAATAAAATTTATTTAATCATGAGAGGGGAATAATTAGTTTAATTAAATAAATATCATTTATTTAGTCATGAGATAGAATTTGATTTAATTATTACATAACTGTAATAATTAGTGAAGGGAAACATTAATTAAATTTGATTATTTAATTAATTATAAGGAGACAGGGAATTCTTAAATAATGTTTAATTATTTTGTAGACGAATAGGTGATGAAATATTGATTAAACGTTGAATAATTAAAGTAATTAATTAAAACTACTTAATTATGAAAGTAAAGGGAAATGGCGGTTTTGATCTTAGAATATGGTAGAAAGACGTAATTTTTCAATAATAAATATTATTAAATAAATTAAAGAGGAATATTAGTAATGTCATTGCATTAGAGAAATAGGCCATAGTGTCTACATTTTTCCCCTCTTTGATACAATGCTTTTTAGGCATTGTTTCAAAGAATAATTAAAAAAAAACATGCCCTGATATGCCTAGCGGGAACAATGTGATAAAGAGGTAAATGATGCCCCCTTGAGAGATTGCGCAAGAAGCTTATGAGTGATCTCTCAAAAGAAGATTTAGATGAAATGAAGAAAGAAAAGAATAATTAGGAAGTGAAGAATTTTGGTAGGTTATGATGATTGTTTGATTTGAAATTGGACATAGAGATTGCGGGTAAGAATAATGTTTGGTTCCAGAAAGGACCCATCTTGTATAAGACTAGCGATAATACCTGGTTTCAGGAAAGACATATCCTGTATAAGACAAGCGACTACATATGGTTTTAGGAAAGTTACATCCTATATAAGACAAATGATGATGTCTAGTTTTAGGAAAGACATGTCTTATATAAGACAAATGACAATATCTGCTTTCAGGAAAGATATATACTATATAAGAAAAATGGTGATGGAATGTTTGAACAATCGATTAGATTGATTGACTGCCCAATAGAAAGTTAAAGCCGATTGAGAGAAAGTTAGGAGGGGAAAGAATGAGGATGAATCCTTGATTGAAACCCTTAGATTATAGTAAATAGAGAGCTTCCAATTTTTATAGCCACATTTTAATTCCAACTAAATTGAGCAATATCTTTCATCATTGAACCACTTTTATTATAGAAAATTTGAATACGATCATACCTAGATATTAAAGATCTAGGCATGACTATCCTTTTGCATTCTAACAAGCACTTTGAACATACAAGGAACGTGGGTTGATAAATCTTGGTCGGGCCTTAAGAGTCAAGGTATGTGCAGCGTATCACAACTGATTTATCCATTGCAATCCCTACAATTAGATACCGCATGTGGTTGTGAAGGCTCTTACCACAAACACCCTAAATGCTCTGTTAATATTTCTCCATCAACATCCCACAGACAACAGACAAGAAAAGATAAGTCATGAACCATCATGAAATCTCTAATAATTTAGGTGGAATCATGGAGACACATAGGTACATAAATTGTAAAAATCAAGACATAATAAGACCAATTAGACTCAACAAGTAAGCAACCATACTGATTTATGTGTCTGTGTTTTTGTAGTAGTTTGGAAATTGATTTTTTTGACATTTTTTTGATGTTATTAGATGAAGTATAGGGTACCCCATATAAGAATGCTCCATCTGGTTTTGAGTGTTCCCTTCCTTGTCTAAAATAACATGATTTTCTTAACAAAAGATTGTGCTATGAGACTTCGTTGATAGACGAGATAGTGTGATCAATCTGACTAAGGACTTGCTGATGAGTTTAACTATTTTGACTTGGTTTCATTGAAGCCTAGACTTATTGTATGACATTGTTCAATTCTTGTTTTGAAATGCAAAAAGAGCTGAATTGATATCCAAAGGAGATTTATTGCAGAATTCTCTCGATCTTGCAATTTTTTTTGGTTGTCTGATAAACAAATTTTTTTTAGGACTTTTTACAAATGTTTTTGGTCCACCATAGGGTTCGTATGTTTGGAGTCAAGGTATGTGCAAGATATCACATAAGTGAAGGCTCTTATCATAGAAACCCCATACATGGTCTCCCTAGATGGATATTTTTAAGTTTTTTTATTATTTTTGAACTTTTAAAAAGATTTTTTGACTTTTAGAGATTTTTTGAGGACATTTTTCAATTTTTAGGTATAATTTACGAAATTTGTATAATTTTTAGGTATTTTTTCAGTTCTTAATGGATCATGACATTGGGTGCCCTCAGTCTAGATAGAGTGGGCATTTTATTATGGTATGGCCATGGTGGTCTGACTTTGTGCTAAATATGAGGCATTTAGGACAAGGACTATTGAGAAATCTCAAGCCATGATGGGTTTTACTACAAAACATGTGTGTAATGATAAGTGGTACTAGATATGAATCATGATAGATGGTAGAGAAATTATCTCTACATATGGCGCTAGATTCTTGGATATCTCATAATCTCCAGACCCATAGACTAATGTAACGATGTAAGGAACCAACCAGTCTGGTTCAAACTTTCATGGCTTTTCTCTTTCTATCTTAATTTTCTAATTTTGCATTAGGACTAGATCACCAACTTCAAAATCTCTGGGGATGACCTTTTTGTTGTAGCTTCTTCAAAGAAATTTTTGATATGATTGAAAATGTGTCAGTGCCTTTTGTTTGTTTTCATCAAGCAACTCTAGTTCATGTAGTCAAGACACTTTGTATTCATCATCTAAAATGATTTTCTTGAGGGATACACACAATTATGGGAGTTTGACCTCTTTTGGAAAGATGGATTCAGTACAATATACTTGTCAATATGGAGTAACACCTGTAGGAGTGCAAAAACTAGTGTGGTATGCCCATAAGGTGGGGTTGAGTTGGAGATGTGAGTGTTGACCAGCTTCATTGACTATATTTTTTTTCAAAATTTTAATAATGGTTTTGTTCGTAGCCTCAGCCTAGCTGATTCCTTTAGGAAAGTAGAGTAAATAATAGCTATGGTGGATATGAATTTTTTTTCAAAGCTCATCTCCTTTCTTATTTTAAAAAGGGGGAGCATTGATCTGTAATGATGGTATGTGGAACACCATATCGAATTATGATATAGCTCAGAAGGAACTTGGAAATCTTCTTGCCAGTAGTGTAGGTCATTGCAATTGCTTCAATCCACTTTGTGAAATACTCAGTGGTTGTTATTATGTACTTATGACCATCAAAGGATAAGGGATGAATCTTTCCAACTAGGTCAAACCCCCATTTCAAAAAGAGCCATGGTGATGTGATTGGGTGCAATTCCTGAGAAGGTGCATGGATCAGGTTCCCTTGTATCTAACACTTTTTTCATTTTTGTACATATAGGAAAGAATCTATTTGAATTATAGGATAATAATAACCAATTCTTAAAATCTTCTTAGCTAAGGTAGAACCACTAGAATGAGCACCTCAAATTCCCTTGTGTACTTCTAATAACATCATTTGTGATTCTTTCAAGTTGAGACATCTGACAAGTGTTCCATCTAGACTATGATGGTAAAGTGTATTGGCTATGATAGTTTATTGGGAGGATTTCCTTATCAAGGACTTCTTTTGGTTTTGTGACAATTCAATGGGGATTATTTGGTTAGTTAGATAGGCTTATATATCTTGGTACTAGGGAGAATTGGGACCAACAATTTTGCAGATGACCTCAAACTTCAGAAATTCAAAGACAGGGACCGTGAGAGATTCAACAATGAATTCATAATGTGTCACATTTGGTAGCATGTTGAGAGAATATTTTATAGTAGCCATAACATTCACTTCTTTGTTCATTATCCTTAGTAATTAATCAAATGATATCATTTCAAAAGGTTGTTTTATCTTCCGCCAAGGCTTTATAAGGAATGAGTTTGTCATCCTTTGTGTCATAGGTGTCGTTGACTTGGTTGATAATCAATTGAGAGTCTCTAAATACTTGTAACCATTGGATCTTCCATTGGACAACTATCTTGAGCCCTATGATCAATGCTTCATATTTGACTATATTGTTGGTGAAATCAAAGCTTAGCCTATATGATCTTAGAATGGAGTCTCCTTGGGGGGGTGATAAAAACTAATCCCTTTTGTATGTGAGAATCTTCAATGTATAGTTTTGACTATTTCTGCTCCTCCAGAGTAAATATGCTCTTATCAAGGAACTCTATAAACATTGGATTACTAGAAGGTAAGGATGCATCTATCAAATGGTTGGAAATTTCTTGTCCCTTTACTACTTTTCTATCCATGTAATCAATGTCGAACTCACTGAGTATTGTGACCCATTTGGCAAGGTGACCTATCATTGTAGCTTTATTCAATAGATATTTTAATAGATAAATCTTTGATATTAGGATCAGCTTATGACTTAACATGTAATTTATGATTTTTTGGGAAGAAAAAACTACAACCAAGCATGCTCATTCAATTAAACTACAATTTAGTTCATATTCCACAAGTGTTTGACTCATATAGTAGATGACTCTTTCCTTTCCTTTGACATCATTTTTCACCAATAATGTGTGCTCTATAGCTAATATGTATAACAATATGGGTTGATTTGGAATAGGCTCTATTAAGACTGGTGCTAAGAGAAGATAGTCCTTCAATACTTTAAATGTTGCTTGGAAATTTTTGGTCCATGCAAATTTGACATCTTTGTGTAGAAAGTATTGGAACATATGGTATTTGTCAGCTATCTATGAGATCAATCATCTTACTGATTGTAGTTTTCCATGTAGAATCCTCATGTTCTTTAGTGCTATTGGTGGAGGTATATTAATTATGGCTTGAAAATTTTCAAGATCAATCTCTATTACTGGAAAAAATAGTTACAGAGAGGGAAGGGGTGAATCAATCCAAATATATAGTAAACTAATTCAACCACATATCTAAATAACTGTTGAAATACTTTCCAAACTATAAAGCATACAAATGATGCAAATACATAAAAGAAAGTAATATCAAACATCCAAAAATTCATCACACATGAAAAAGATATTTTTCACATGGAAACCCTTGTAAGAGGGAAACAAACCACGATGGGGATGATACCCACAAACCCAATATTGTAGTAAATGAGTTTTCCCTATTAGGAGCTACGAATACCCTTTCTGAGGGTTCACCCTATTAGGAGTGACTAGTACACTATTAGGAGTAAAATTAGATCAGCTATGATCTACCTTGCTAGAGGATTTCAAACCTCAATAAAGAAGTTACCCTGTTAAAATATTTACAAAAGGAACTTGTTAGAGTTCACCCGATTAAGGGATTTTTCTTTTTGCAACTATTAGGAAACAACAAGATTAGTGATGTGGATGTAGCATTGATTTATTATTAGATCCAATAAATTCTATGTACTCTTTAACTACTCTCTTCTCTCTATCTATCAACTTTCTGATGGCAACCTCAAATTGAAATCACAAAACCCTAATCACCCAAAACAACTCTTACAAATTTTCCAAACAAAAAATTTTCAATGTGATAAGTTCCTATATATAAAAAACTTCCACCGACATAAAAATTATCTTCAAATTACTTTCCCATGAAAGAACCATGTGTCAAATTGATAATCTTAATGAATAAAATGATTTATCGTGACCGCATTAGGTCAAGATAAGATCTGCAAGTTATATCTCCAAGGTAATCAAACACGTTTTGAATTCTCCAATGCAACTCCTCAAATCTAACTTAAATGTTTGCATCTATCTCATAAATATAAAAATATTGAATGCATAACCTTTATTCTATGTCATCATATCATTATAAATGATCGCAGATAATTTAGTGCTCACCGATTCATGATCTATTGACCGGTACTCATGAACATAAGTGTTCTACATGTCTTGATGTTTGTGACACTAAAAAATCTATCACTGCTCAACCAAATGAGTTTTGGTTGGAACCACAATGCAATATAAACTATTTTAAGTTTTATCTATGACCTCTCCTCATAATTCCACTTCTACCATGATCTCCACTAAAGTTATTTTCTCATTGTCTATTGATCTTTTGGACTTAGCCAATTTTTAGTATTAACTCCTTATTGATTGTATCTTAACTTCACCTATGGTATATCATGACTATACTCACTTAGTTGCATTTTACTAACTTAGTTTCCATCAATGAAAACCAAATAAGTGACTCTTTATGATTTCACCTCAATATCTAGCAAACTCCCAACACAATACCAATAATCTCCCCCTTTGGCATTGATGGAAAACATATGCTAACTGTTTACAATCATGCAATCATAATATCAACTTATGACTCCCTATACACATACTCTCCATACATGCATATAATCCCCCATAGATATAATAATCATACATATACTCCCCCTTTGACAACAATGACAAAGGCACAATAACTAAAATATATGTATACAAAATATTACTTACATCCTGCCAAAGATCACCTTGAAGTTAATCTTTTTTTAATTCAAGGATGTTTCCCATACCTTCTCCAAGTAACCCATAACAATTATTTTCTCAATCACACTAGAAGCAATCTCTTCCATGCTATCTAGAGTGCTCATGGCAGGTAAGGAAAGTATGTCTTCATCCTTCTTCAAATTTAGGTGCATCACCTCTACCATAGGGGATAATGTCGATTGAAGTTCCAGTAGAATGATCATTCTCTTCTCTTTCTCACTCTGAATCTGCTTAACATTGTGTGAAATTTTCTTGAACTAAATATTGTAAGTAGTTATTGAACTTAAAAATGGATCAAATTGGCTACTTAAGTTCTCCAACTCCTTCTATGCTTTAGCTCTGCTTTGTTCCAAATCTTGAACAAAATATGAATACCTTGATACTTTGGAAAATAATTGACCTGCCTCAGTCAATATAGTCTTAACTTCCTTTACCAATTCTAACAATTTTATCCTATTTATGGTAATATTCTCCATCAGATTACCTATCATCTTCTTTTCTAATTTCTCCTATGCAAGCTTCACCATAACTGATTGCAAATCTAGACCTTGATCTAGAATTTCCTTTATAAGAGTATCTATTTTATCAATAGGAGTATCAACTTCATCAGATTCAACCTCAGGCACTAACTCAGCAAGAATGTCTCTAGCTTGACTTAATACTCTTGTCTTATTCTTATTTTATCTCCCCTTGTCTCTTACAACCTTTTTCCTTAATTGTTCTAAATTTTTTATTAATTCCTTAGGTTTCAATTTGGATATATCGACCGGTGTGGTCGGTAATTATTCTTCATCAACTTCCTCTTCTTTCTCTTATGCAATAGTCATCAGTTTATGTCTCTTCCTTGCACTTGTTTCTACATGACTTAATTAAATTTTAGTCTCAAGTTCTTCTTCAATATTTTTTCAAGTCCCAACACTTTCATTATGTACATCCCGCGTGTCATCAATTAGAAGTCTAGCGACTTTGCTCTTAATTTTGAATTTATGTTTGTGAGCAGTAATCATTACCTTAGCATCTTTAGCATACAACTAAAGTTGCACCTAGATTAGTGCTCTATCCATACTATCTCTATCCAATTGTAATGCAATTCTCCATCTAGCATCAATCAACTAATATAACTCATTAGGGATGTAATAATGAATATCTAAAGGTGTTCTATGAAATTTGTGAAAATGATACAAAATTGTATCTTCTATCTTCTTCTTGTCTTCATCACTCCCCAAAGTGTATCTTCTGCAAACAGTAGAAAGTCTACCATTGTCCACAATACCTTTTGCAATATCATCAATGGAAGGGGCCTTTTTTTAACCACTCTTCTCTAGTTTAGAGGCATCCTTATTTGATTCTTTTTTTCTTCATTAGTTTCCTTGTGACATCCTTTACCTCTATGGATTTTCTATTCCTCTTATAATTTTTCTTTGGAGTAGAAATGTTTTGACTTTTCTTCCTTTATGATTTCCTTTGAGACTTAACTTCACTAGCAACTGGTTTTCTCTATTTTTTCTTAGCTTCAATTTTTGTTGCAGTAGTGCGAGATGTTCTTGCATCACTACTTCCAAACTTCTGCTCTAGGTTAGATACCATTCTCCTTGTTTTAATTTCAATGACCAATCTCTTGAATTCCTTTTGAATATTTGAAACCACTTCATCATGAGTTCCAAATCTCTATGCTTCCTTGTAAAAGTGTTTTCACAACAACTCATCAACATGAAAAGTTACTGAATCACCTTCAATTTCATAACCCGTAGGAGGAATACAATATGTCCTAGGTTCCACATATTGCACAATACATGAATCTATGTCAACTAGAAAAAAATTATCATTCTTGTACTTCTCTACAATGCTAACTGGAATCCTTTCTTGTTTATTCATTCTAGACTGGAAATCTTTGAAATAACCCCACATGACATTATTGAAGTTATTACCTAATTCCTTTATGAATTCACTTATCTGTAAAATTACTGGTTTGTCCTTTTACCATGTAACATTTCCTCTACTAGGGAATAATCTTTGAACATAAAAAAATATACATACCAGTAGGGAACCACACTTAAATGATTGTCTCTTATCTCTCTTTATCCTTTCCATGTTTGTTATGAACTGGCTTCTGATCATCTCACATAGATCATATGCTAAATCATCCTTCACAATCTGATAGGGAGTGTGAATAACACCATCAATCACACTGTTAACTTGACTAGGTTGGTAAACTCTATAACCTATCACTGTGGATGAAAAATGAACTTCCTTGTCTACAATATGATCAATTTTCATTTCTCTATTGTCTTTCTAGGATTTGGTTAGTTTAGTGACCAAATGAGTAGCCACCATTCTCAATGTACATTCCAAACCTTGTGCTAAAAAACCTGTAACCCTATAAATCATTTTATTTAAAATATTGTATGGTATGTCTATCCATATGAATTTATCATGCACTCTGCTTATCGCATAGTGAATCCAATTAGGATGAAATTTAGTAGGAATTTTCACTGCATAAGTTAAACCCTTATCTTGTATATATTTGTGCTCATCTTTCAACACTCCTTTGATGCACATACTCTTGTATTCTTTCTTGATTGCTCCAACTACCAATTCTTTGATTTTTTAATGGATATAAGACCGAACATATTCAATCAACATCTGTTAGAAATCATAAAAAAGAAGTAGAGAAAATGAAAGAATCCAAGTGTGAGTGCATGAAAGGAATTTACCAAGTTCACCAAGAGAGATAGTGAGGAATTGCTACAAATAATCAAGCTAAGAGATCACCAAAATTCTCCAAGAACCAAGACAAGAACACAAGAATTTGAAAGGGGAAAAACATGAAAAACCCCTTGTGAAGAATATGAATATGGCACAAGGCCTAAATAATGAGAGCAATGAGCTCAATATAATATTGCGAGCAAGATGAGAATGTGAGGAGAAGTGAGAAGGAAGAGAAGATTATTAGAGCAAGTGTGTGAGAGGCATCTCTTAAGTAGAGATGAGTGGAGGAGTTTGCACATAACTCCCATCTCCTATGAATGTCACATTCATATTGTGTGTGTGACAAATGTGAGATTCCTCTTAAGGAGGAATATCTAATTTCCTTATTAAAGGAATTACAAAATTGTGACATGTCCTCCTACTTGGACTAGAGGACAAATACAAATAAGGATACCTTGGTATATCCTTTAATTACATATTTTCAACCAAGGAAAGATTAAATTATACCACCCCCTTTAATCTTTACTTGGGGGATTTACATCAAGGGGTATCAAACCCAAATTTTTACAATGAAATTCAAATTTCTCTCTAGAAAGAGGCTTTGTCAAAATATCTGCAACTTGATCTTCACCCTTTCAATAGATGGGGGATACTTTCTTTTCTTCAATTTTATCTCTAATGAAGTGGTGGTGGAGAGAAATGTGCTTTGAATTTGCATGGTAGACTAGATTCTTTGCCAAGGCTATTGCACTTTGATTGTCATAGTATAAAGGTGTAGATTCTTGTTGAGGTAGACCCAAATCTTCAAGAATTCTTCTAAGCCATAAGGATTCTTTGGAGGCATTGGTACAATTTTTGTATTCAAATTCGGTAGAACATAGTGAAACAGATTGATCTTTTCTACTTTTCCAAGATATAGCACCCGAACAAAGAAAAAAACAATACCCAAGAGTAGATTTCCCATCATTGGGGTCTCCACCTAAATCTGAATCAGTAAATCCTTTTAATGTAAAATCAGAATTTGCATCATAAAATAATCCTACATCAAGAGTACCTTTAATATATCTTACAATTATTTTAGCAATTTTGAAGTGATTTTGTTGAGGTTTGGACATAAATCTTGAAACTAAACCAACACTAAAGGATATATCAGGTCTAGTGAGAGTTAGATAATTTAAACTTCCAACAAGTTGTCTATAAGGAGTAGCATCTATAAATGGAGTTTCCATATCTATCATTAACTTAGTTCCTAATTCACATGGAATTGAAACATGATTAGCATCATTCATATGAAATCTATCAAGAATATCTTTAGCATATTTAATTTGTGAAATAAAAATACCCTTATTTGTTTTCCAAATTTTCATTCCTAAGAAATAATGAAGAAGTCCTAAATCAGTCATTTGAAATTTTTGGTTAAGTTGAGACTTAATATCATAAATTAAATGGTTATAACTTTAAGTAAGAATCAAATCATCAACATAAAGAATGATAATAATAATGTCATCTTCACTATGCTTGATATACAAGTTAGGATCATTTTTACTTCTAGAAAAACCTTCAGAAATAAAGAAAGCATTGATTTTAGAATACCATTCTCTAGGAGACTATTTTAGACTATAGATAGATTTCTTTAGTTTACATACAAGATGTTCATTACCTTCTTTAATAAAACCAATAGGTTGAGACATATAGATTTCTTCATGCAAATAACCATTTAAAAAAGAACTTTTAACATCCATTTGGTGAATAGGCCAATTCATTTTTGTAGCTAAAGCAAGAATAACTTTAATAATAGGCATTTTTGCAACAGGAGCAAAGGTCTCATTATAATCTATTCCTTCAACTTGAGAGAAACCTCTTGCTACTAGTATAGCTTTAAACTTACTAATTTAATTATTAGCATTCAACTTAGTTTTATATAACCATTTACATGAAACAAGATTTTTGCCATGAGGTAAAATAACTAAATCCCAAGTATTATTAGAAATTGAACTATCATATTCATCTTGCATAACACTTTTCCATTGACGTTGATTTTTAGCTTGAGAAAAAGTTTGAGGATCTTTAGAATGCATAAGAGAAGAAATTAGAGCATAGTTACAATAATTAAGTCTCCTAGGTTTAAGACCACCCATTCTAGTAATGTAATCATCACCTTAATTAAGTAAAATTTTAAAACATTTAGGATTTCTCTTAGAAGTAACGGAAATATCACTATGAGGAGTAAATTCATCATTTTCACCATCACTATCATTATCATCATGAACAACATTATCACTATCATGAGAAAAATTATCACTAGGAGTAGAAATATTATTACCATGATGATGATGATGATGATGATGATGATGATGATGATCTTTTTTAATACTAGTAGGAATAGAAATAGGTGCATTAGGAGTAGGGTTTAGAATAGGAGGTTGGTACTCCAAGAGATCAATAATACCCCCTTTAAATTCATCATCTTTGACCTTGGAACAATTGTGAACTTCATTTTCTACAATAACAACATCTCTTGCAATATGAACCTTGTTAGTAGTAGGATCATAAACTATATAACCTTTAGTGGATTAATCATACCCAACAAAAGTAAAGGAAGAAGATTTAGAATCAAGTTTATGACTTTTTTGTTTAGGTGTGTGAACATAAGCAATAGATCCAAAAAATTTCAAATGTTATAAATTTGGTTTCCCATCAGACCAAGCTTCCTCAAGAGTTATATTTTGCAAAGCTTTAGTAGGAGTTATATTAAGAATATAAGTGGCACAAGCCATTTCTTCAGCCCAAAACTTGTAATGCATATCTTTAGCATGCAACATACAACTAGACATTTCCACAATAGTTCTATGCTTTCTTTCTGCCACACCATTTTGTTGTGGTGTATAAGGAACATTAAGATGATGTTTTATACCAAAAGATCTTAAGTAAGAATGAAAAGCATTATTAACATATTAAGTACCATTATCTGCTCTAAGTATTTTAAGTTTAGAACCAGATTACCTTTCCACAAACATATGAAATTCAGAAAATGTGTCAAGTACTTTATCTTTTGTATGCAAAAAATAAATCCAAGTTCTTCTAGTAAAATTATCCACAAAGGTTAGAGCATAATTTGAACCTTGTATGGATATGTTCTCCATTGGACCCAAAAGATCACTATGAATAAGATGTAACTTATGAGATGCCCTCCATGAAGTACCATGAGGAAATGGCTCCCTTTTCATTTTGCCACACATGTACCCTGTGCATGTAATATTAGATGGAACAATATGAGGTAAACCTTCAACCATGTTAGATTTTTGAATCAAAGTAATAATCGGAATTCAAATGGCCAAGCCTTTCATGCCATACATTGAAATCAATATTGACTTTCAAAGAGTACCTTGAAGAGACAAACTCATAGAATTTAAACAAGTTATCATGATCCATCTTAGCATTAGCAACAACATAATCAGTGTTAGAATCAATAATATAGCACATATCCTTATGAAATTCAACTTTGTAATCTTGGCATAATTGAGCAGCTGAAAGAAGATTAGATTTCAATTCAGGAACATAAAGAACATTGTGAAGCTTTCCATTTGCAACATTAACATCACCAAATCCATCAACTTTGCAGCTATGATCATTAGCTAATTGAATAGGAACATTAGTAGTATCAGGGTGCAAATACTCAAATACTTCTCTATGAGATGTAACATGATGAGAAGCGCCACTATCAATAATCGATTATAACGCATGAGAAGCTTTATAACAAGCAGTAAAAGCATGACAAGATTGACTACCTTGAGACTTGAAGTTATTTTGATTATTGTTATTGATAGGATTCTTATCATTTTGCTTTTTAAAACAAACATTAGTTAAGTGACCATCTTTACCACAATAAGTACAATGTGGTTTTCTATTTTGTTGATTATTATAATTATTGTTATTATTATTGTATGATGGCCTAGAATTAGACCTGTTGTTTGAATATTTATTATTATGATTATTGTTCTTTGAATAACCATGATTATGATTATTATTGTTACGATAATTATTGTTGTTATTGGAATAATTATTATTATGATGATTATTATTAGAAGTATGAGATTTATTACTTTGATTTTGAGTTTTAGAAACAAAAGCATGTTCAAACGACTTAATAGTACCAAATTCCAACAATTTAGCCTCCTCTTGACGTAACAAATTTTGAAAAATAGCATAAGTTAAATGAGGAGCTAAGCTAGGAATTGCAAGCTGAGAGTGAATATTAGTGATAAATTGATAAAACTCTTTAGGAAGGCATTTCTTAAGAATAATAGTAATTAATCTAATATCACTTAAACTAACATTAACACCACTTAGTTGAGTTTTAATTGCATCAAACTTGAGTAAAAATTCATCCATATTTTTAAAATCATTATACCTTA